>JAKOGI010002358.1:0-116964 GCA_029747015.1 Carnegiea gigantea
AAAGCTGACTTCTTGAACTTTAATACCAATGCAAAATATTGGACTTAAACCTTAAAGGGTTTGACGTAATTAACCTCTCGAAAATCGGGTTTGCTGTGAAAACAAACCTGACCTGCTGTTTTAGGTCCTTAAACAAAACTAGGATGAATCATTCATCCTTTAATCACCAAAATAAAATTACCTAGCTTTGATTTGATTCTTTAAATCAAAGGGCATGGAGGGATCTCCATCATCCTCCCCTTGTTAAAAAGATTTGTCCTCAAATCAATTTAGGTAATTCCCTCCTCTTCTAGATTCATTGTATGGCTGAAACAAAATCAACCATTCGAATAACTTGCCTTTGATCTTGGAGGCTCTCTTTTCTTCAAGTCCCTTGCTGATTTGGATGTTGTATATGGGGGACTCTTTGAACATGACATGAACCACTTCTTCATATGCTCTTAATTCAGAATTAGGAGCTGTAAGGAATGATTCTGAATTGAATTGACAGAAGGTTTGTTTGAGTGCCTTAGGTATGGGTGTAGTGGGAAGAAAGGTTGATGGTTCACCAAAGGTCATGAAAAATATACGTTGATTCTCTTTGCCTTTTGGTGAGTGGTGGAAAGTGTCTAAGGTGAGCATTTCACCTTCATCCGCCTCAATCTTGATCTCTTCAAGATCATCTCCTTTATCTTCTTCTTTTTCCTCCTTTAGTTCGACCTCCTCAGCTGCCTTCCATTCTGCTAAGGTGACATACCTCCTGTTGGTACAATCTGATGCCAAGTGACCAATGCCTTGGCACTTATAACACTTTGGGATGTTTTTAGGAAGGGCTTTTGGTGTGAATTGTGGGGATAGGCCCTTTTGTGGAGTTTGGTCTTTTTATGGAGAAGGGGAAAGGGATGCCATGGGTTTAGGAGCATAAGATGAACTCCCCTTGTTTAAGGTTTGTTCATGTGAGGGTTTTGGGACTTCATGCCGTGAGGGCGGTTTGCTCTTCTTTTGCTGCTCAACCTTGTGAGCTAGCACACATACTTCATTAAAAGAAGTGTAAGCTTGCAAATCAACAATATTAGCATACCTAGGATCAAGACCTCCCAAGTATCTAACAATTGTTTGCTCTTCAGGTTCATGCAAATCACACTTTATGACAAGCTTTTCAAACTCACGAGTGTATTCTTCTACACTCAAATTACCTTGGTTCAAATGGTGGAGTTGTGAGTAACAATCTTGAACATATGTAGAAGGAAGAAATCTAGCCTTGAGCTTTGATTTCATCTTCTCCCAAGTTCTGATTTTGGACTTCCTTTCTCTTACTCTTTTGGCACACAAGTTAGTCCACCAAAGAGAAGCGTACTTACAAAGCCTTAAAGCAATCAGCTTCACCTTTTTGTCTTCGGGGATATCCTTGTACTCAAAGACTCTCTCAACTGTGTGTAACCAATCCACGAAATCTTCAGGATCAAGCTTGCCTTCAAATTCTGGAATTTCAACTCTAAAGTCATTAGAGTTATCTTGTCCTCTTTGCTCTTGCCGTGGTCTTCTGAGTGGTTCTTCATCGCTTGAAACATCAAGAGCATAGCCAGCTTCGGGATCTTGCCTCCTTGAATAGGATGAATCCTCATTCATCTTCTGCTTAAGAAAAGTACCCAATTGCTTGCGTAGGTACTCATTCTGAGCTTTAAGTTCTTGATTAGAGGAAGTAATCTCATAGTTACTCTTCAAAATAGCATCAAGCTTTTCTTCCATGCTCACACTAGTTCTCATGTTTGTGTTTGAAAAATAGAAAAGAAGGGAGTTTGGATGTGTGGATTCAATACCATGCCAAAGATGAAACTCAGCTCTGATACCAAATATGATGTACCTGCCGAGGGTCTAGGCTAATACTCAATTGAAGAGTGAAAGCTTACAAACCAAAGGTGGATACAATCAAGGGAAAACCAAGGAAAGTGGACACATAATATTATGGTTGTGAAGCATCAAACATGTGAGGGAGGAATGGAACTTAGAATCAAGGGATTCTAAGTGAAAATCAAAAGAAGTTTGATGTACTTTGATGTATATCTCAAAGGGTGAGTGGAACCAAGTTACAAGCTACCAAGAATATGAAGCAATCAAGTGAAAACCACACGGATTAGGTGTGGCACGGTCGTGCCTTTAGGCACGGGTAGGCCGTGCCACTTTGTTGGTTTGTGACACCATGTTTCTCACTTTTGCACGGTTGAGTATGATTTGGGTTTGTGATGGAAGCTAGACTATTAGAGGTAGTCTAAGCCTTGAATAAGCATGGGGATGGATATGTGAGTGGCTTGTAAATGAGAGAAAGTGGGAGAGAAGCAAAGTTAAGATTCACTAACTCCAAATTAAAGCTAGCAAACTCACTTTAGCTCTCTTTGAATCCTTGAGTATAACACCAAATGAGATAGAACTAAACTTGAAGAATGGATACAGAAACACCACCAAACTCAAGTTTAGGGCCCTTAAACTATGATTAAGATACAGATATCACCACTTAATCAAGTTTAAGACTTCACTTGAACACCACCTTAATCGGCCAAAATTAAGGATAAGCAAGCTAAATGTTTGGAGTGTGCCTAAGCACCGAAAGCACAATGCTCTCAGCTTTGAGTTTGATTCAAATCTGATATATTACAAGGGGGGTTGTGTGCCTTTAAATAAGCAAACTAGCAGCCATACAAGCACACACCTCACCTTTCCCTCCTAAGGAGGAAAGCTATTAAGAGCAAAACAAGCTGATTTGTGCTAATCTAAAATACATGCTTGCTTAAACTAGTCTAACATATTTGAAACAACAAGGAAAGCAAGACTAATAGTTATTACAACTTTAATTGACTTGTACTTAAGCCCAAGCAGCTGGAAACTCAGCAAGAATGCACATGCTTCAGCAGAAAAGCACAAGCCACTTTACGGCTGGCCAATGGGAAGCAAGGAACATCTTTCTTTGTCTCTCTTCTCTTATTAGCTGTTCTTTTCAAGGTAGCAGCTGCTCATTGAAGCATTGGGACGTGTGCCCAGCCTTGGAGGACGTGCCATATCAGCTGAAGTGAAGCAAACCCACCTGTGAGGGCAAAAACAAACCGGATTGTCAAACCGGGTTCTTTGGACAGAAACTGACCGGTTTTGTGACTGAGTTTAACCCTAGCAAAAGTGAGTATGATTCTGTTTTTAGACCATGGGAGGAAAGTTTAGGATGTGTATAATCCCCCCCCAACCAAGAAATTAAGGTTAAACAAAGTTTAAGTGGGGCCTTCAAGCTAAAACATTAAACCGTGCAGATTAGGTGCTAATCTGGTCGGTTTGGCAAAACATCTTGTTCTCCCTTTCTTCGAGTGGAATGATGGAAAAGTAATGCTGGGGCTTGAAAGGGGACATCTTGAGGATTCTAAGAAGGTAAAAATCCAAGATTTAAACCACCATTAAGTTTGTCTAAATACATACCCAAAAATCGGGTACAATCTGTCTGAACTGGCAGTTTGTATAGCTTGGGTTTATTAGCCAATTTGAGAGGGCAAATGAAGTCCAAATGGGATGAAACTATTTTTGCTGCAAAGCTGACTTCTTGAACTTTAATCCCAATGCAAAATATTGGACTTAATCCTTAAAGGGTTTGACGTAATTAACCTCTCGAAAACTGGGTTTGCTATGAAAACAAACCTGACCTGCTGTTTTAGGTCCTTAAACAAAACTAGGATGAATCATTCATCCTTTAATCACCAAAATAAAATTACCTAGCCTTGATTTGATTCTTTAAGTCAAATGGCATGGAGGGATCTCCATCAGGTTTGCTTAAGGTGGAAGACTGCCAACTAGGTCATTTTGAGCTGCTTGATGAAACACCACTTAGCTACTTGTGAGAGAGACACGTGGAGCAAGTGAAACACCACCATTTTGCAAGCTCTCATTTGACCACTCAAGCATGACATGGCACACATGCATTTTTCAGTCCTTTTGAGGTGGCTAGCCGTGCATTCTTGCCTTCCTAGCTGGGAAATTGAGTCATTTACATTCCTTAGTGCAAAGGAAAAGGCTTAGGAAGATAAATTAAGTGCTTTGTGATATAAACTTTCGTCTTTAGTTTGTATTAGATTGAACCGTGTGCTAGGTAGTGATTAGCAAGCTTAATGACTTTCCTCCCTTGGAAGGAAAGCTCATTCGTGTACTCTTAAGGCCATATAAAAGCCTTATATGTTCATTTGAAGGAAATAGAATTGATAATTCAGTTGAGAGTAAAGACCTTGTGTCTTGTGATTTCTTAAACACTTAACTTGCTTATCCTTAATTGTGGCCGATTAAGGTGGTGACCAAGTGAGTCTTGATCTTTGATTAGGTGGTGTATCTATCCTAATCCAAGATTAAGGGCCCTAAGCTAAGTGATTAGTGGTGTATCTTATCTAATCATCTAGCTTAGAACTATCCAAAATTCATTAAACACACTTGAAGTTCTTAAGCTAGCTCTTGGGTTCTCTCCTCTCAAACCGTGAGCTCCCTCTTGATCTTCTTAGTGTTTTGAATCCTCCTTTTCTTTCCTCACTTCCTTTACTCCTTTGTTTACTCACTTCCACACAAAATCAAGACCATGACAAAGCTAATTGCATCAAACTTCCATTAATCTTCAAAACTACCTCAAACCGTGAAGAAGGAACTTCCTAGGCGAGCTAGGCAGCAAGTTGGCACGGTGCCCCCGTGCCTTCAAGCATGACCGTGCCCCCCCTGGCCGTGAGTGTTTGTTTGTTTTCTAGTATTCCTTGACGTGAGTAACTTGGGTTGCTTCTTTCCCTTGAGACTTACATCAATTTTGGTATCAGAGCAAGTTCAGTTCCTTGCCTGAACCCCACGCCATTCCCAGCTTAGCTCTGAAATCATTTCAAACACAGTTGATGGAGGTCCATCCCCTAGCATGACCCATGACCCACAAGGAAGCCCAAAGAGTCCAAGTTCCACGTCCAAAGTGCAAGAAATCAGCCTAGGAACACAAGAGAACTTTTTTGTCAAAACTGGAATTTCAGGCGTGCACAAACCCGGTTTTGTGCACCTGATTTCCTAACCTTCCCAAGGCTGAATGGGGTTGCAGGAAGCCTAAGTTTAAGTTCAAGATGTGCTCTTTCCATCAAGACCTCTTGCAAGTCATTTGGAGTTCATTTGATACCTCAAAACCTCAAGCAAAGTCAAGTGCTGCTTCCTGGCGCTGAACTGGACATGGCTGAAACAAGGAGCTGTTTGGTGGCCCATTTCTCCTCCATTTGATCTGAAACTTTTATGGTTTGGAAGTACTTTAAAAATATTATCAAATGGCCATAAAAAACCTCAGCCAAATTACACACATGAGGAGCTATTAACCACCAAAACAAGGCACAAAACACCCTTTTAACCGGATAATGGGCAGCCGGGTACAAGGAGAGAAGAGTGAGGTGATTGTTGCTCTAATCTATGCTTAGCCACTTGCAAGAGCCATCATGAAGCGTACTTAGCAGCAAAGAAGCTTCCATTGGCCTCAAAGTCGACACATCATCCTTAAGATTAGCAATGAAGAGGTGTCAAGTGGAGGATGCATCTATCCTTTTATGCTTTGATTTGATCTTTGTATTTTTGCCTAGTTTAGCTTGTAGTGCAACCTAAGGCCTATGTTTTTACTTGAAAGCTTTGTATTAAACCCCCCCAAGGCCCTTTGGCCGGCCACTCAAGCATTTGTATGAAATGAAGTTGAGCTTTGCTCCTTTGAACTCTCAAACTCTCTTCTAGCTTATCTCTTCCTTTGGCCGGGTTGAGTGGTGATCTAGCAAGAGTTTTAACTCCTTCTTGGTGGTGTTTCTGTATCCAAGGGGTGGTTAAGGGCCCTAACATCTTTCCTTGGTTGATGTACCTGCCGATGGTTCAAGCTAAAACTCAAATTAAGAGTGAAACCTTACAAACCAAAGGTAGATACAATCAAGGGAAAACCAAGGAAAGTGGACACATAATATGATGGTTGTGAAGCATCAAACATGTGAGGGAGGAATGGAACTTAGAATCAAGGGATTCTAAGTAAAAATCAAAAGGGAACTTTGAGATATCTTCAAGGGGATTGTGTTGGACATATGAAGGGTAGAAGATAACCAAGCTAAACACGAAGCAAACAAGGAAAAAACCACACGGCAAGGGTGGCACGGTCGTGCACTTAGGCACGGTATGGCCGTGCCATATCACTGCCAAGCATGGCCGGTTTTGTGGTGTTTCACGGTTTGAGTTTGGCTTTGTGTTTGTGTGGAAAGCTAAGCCAAAGGGGCTATCCTTAGCCTTGCGTCAGCATGGTAATGGATGAATGAAGGTTTGTAAATGTATGGAATGAAGGAGAATTAAAGATAAGAATTCACTAACTCCAAATTAAAGCTAGCAAAACTCACTTTAGCTCTCTTTGAATCCTTGAGTATAACACCAAATGAGATAGAACTAAACTTGAAGAATGGATACAGAAACACCACCAAACTCAAGTTTAGGGCCCTTAAACTATGATTAAGATACAGATATCACCACTTAATCAAGTTTAAGACTTCACTTGAACACCACCTTAATCGGCCAAAATTAAGGATAAGCAAGCTAAGTGTTTGGAGTGTGCCTAAGCACCGAAAGCACAATGCTCTCAACTTTGAGTTTGATTCAAATCTGTATATGTTACAAGGGGGCGTGCAAGCTCTTTAAATAGAGCTAAGCTAGCAAGCAAGCACACACACAAGCACCTTGACCTTTCCCTCCTAGTGAGGAAAGGTATTAAGAACTAATACAAGCTGATTTGTGCTAAACTAGATTACAAGCTTCCTTAAACTATTCTAATATATCTTAAACATAAAGTAAAACATTACTAATGTTCATTATACATCAATCTATTCTTAAACTAAGCTTAATACATGCTGAGATTTTGCTGAGCTCCCATTGGTTAGCCGTAAAGTAGCCCTTGCCTTTTGTCTAGCCACTAGTATGCAAGAGACACTCTTTTTGCTGCTTGTTCCTCATTGGTCTGACCTTCCCAAGGTCTTGCAGCCCATCATTGATGCCTAGGGATGTGTACCAAGCTTTGAAGAGTGTGCCAAATCTGCTGAGTTGAAGGAAACCCACCGGTGAAGGCAAAAATAAACCGGGACAGCAAACCGGGTTCAAGGATAGTTTCTGGCCGGTTTTGGGACTAGGATTAGGCTTAGCAAAAGTGATGATGATTCGGTTTTCAGGCCATGGGGGTTCACTTTGGGATGTGTATAAACCCCCCCCACAAAGAAATCAAGGTTGTGACATGTTTAAGTAAGGTAATCAGACTTAAACATTTTACCGCGCAGATTAGAGCTTAATCTGACCGGTTTGGAAAAAGTCCTTGATCTCTCATCCTCTTGTGGGTATGATTGAAAAATAATGCTTGGACCTGAAAGTAGACATCATGAGGATTCCAAAAATGTATAATTCCAAGACTTAAGCCATCATATAGCTTGAGTTATGAAGTAACCAAAACCATGCATAATCTGGTCCTGCTGGGCAGTTTGGACACCTTAGGTTTAATTGCTAATTTGAATGGGCAAATGAAGTCCAAATTGGATGAAACTTGTTTTGTGTAAAGCTGACTTCTTGAACTTCAAATCCATAGAAAAATATTAGACTTAAACCTTGAGGATGCTTGATGAATTAAGCACACAAAAGTGGGTTAGCTGTTGGATTTAACCCTTGCCCTGCAGTTTCAATGTTTAATCAAAACTTGGATGATTTATTCATCCTTAAACCAGCATAATAAGATTACCTAATTGATTTGATTCGTTTTTAACAAAAGGGATGGCGGGATTTCCATCATTGGTGGTGTTTCTGTATCCAAGGTGGTGTTAGTTCCGGTTGCTTATCCAAGTCTAAGGTGAGTTTGTGGTTTCAAAGTTGCCTTGAACTTCTAGCACTTTTCTTACAATTTTCCCATCCTCTTGGCTTTCCCTTGAGGATACATCATATTTGGTATCAGAGCTAAGGCTTCCCTAGGCCCAAGCTTGCTGCCCAGCACCCTTCCAAACACCCCAAACACATTCCCCCTCAAAAAACACCAAACCGTGCTCCACGGTTTTTCACCATCCAGAAAATCGGCACGGTCAGCCCGTGCCAAAGAGCACGACCGTGCCACCCTCACATTCCAGCCACACTTCCTTTTTCATCCACACCCAGTACTTCAGCACGGTCACCCCGTGCCATGTCGCACGACCGTGCCACCCCTTTTCCAGCAACATCTCAACTTCACTCCCGTCCAGAACCAGAGCACGGCCGCCCCGTGCCTCACAGCACGCCCGTGCCACATTCAGGCCGTGAAGTTCCTGCTTATTTCAACACAAGCACTACTAGCATGACCATGGAGGAAAAGTTTGAGGCTCTCATGAGGAATTATGAGGCCTTGAAGCTACAGAATGAAGAGATCAAAGGTCAGAACGAGTATTTGAGGCGACAACTTGGAGACTCCTTGAAGCAAAAGCGAAAGGAGATTAGAAGTTCCCGATCTTCTAACTCCTCCGACTCCGAGCCGGAAGCAAGAGAAGCCCCACACTTGAGCTCGTCAAGTGAAGAGGAGGCTTATAGAAGATCAAGAAGAGGAAGGCGGACAACCTCTCACCAAGGAGACATTCGAGTGGAGATTCCAGAATTTGAAGGGAAGCTAGACCCCGATGAGTTCTCGGAATGGATGCAAACCGTTGAGAGAATCTTTGACTACAAAGAGATTTCCGAGGGAAATAAGGTAAAACTTGTGGCCCTTAAACTTCGTAAATATGCTTCTCTTTGGTGGTCCAACCTTTGTGCTAAGAGAGTTAGGCAAGGGAAGGGAAAGATTCGAACATGGGAAAAGATGAAAACCAAACTCAAAGCCCGTTTCCTACCCCCATCTTACCTACAAGACAATTATTCCCAACTTCACAATCTCACCCAGGGGAACTTGAGTGTTGAGGAGTACACTAGGGAATTTGAGAAGTTGTTAATCAAGTGTGACTTGAGAGAGCCCGAAGAGCAAACCATAGTGAGATATTTGGGTGGGTTAGATCCTAGGTATGCCCATGTGGTGGAATTGCAACAATACACCACTTTTGATGAGGTGTGTGTCTTAGCCCACAAAGTTGAACAACAAAGGAAATCCAAGCTCTACAAAAGAGAACCTCCCAAACCCTTTCCCAAGAGCCAACCTTTCAACAAGGGGAGCTCTTATCCACCTCCCAAACCCACGGTTACTACACCCTCACCTCCACAAAAGAACCAAGCCCCACAAAAGACTCCACCTTCCCAAAACCGTCCCAACCCTAAGCCAAATGACCAAAGGAGATGTTTCAAGTGTCAAGGTCTTGGGCACATTGCTTCGGAGTGTCCAAATAGGAGAGTTATCACCTTGGCCGAGTGGGATGAGAGAAGAGAAGAAGAGGGAGAAGAGGAGGAAGAAAGAGAAGGTGTGTATTACATGGAGGAACGAGAGGAAGTGATTGAGGAAGCGGATGAAGGAGAGTTACTTGTATTGAGGAGAGCTTTGAGTACCAAAAGAGGAGAGCATGAAGAACAAAGGGAGAACATTTTCCATACACGTTGCACCATTCAAAGCAAAGTGTGTTCCCTCATCATTGATGGTGGGAGTTGTGCAAATGTGGCTTCCGTGACTATGGTGGAGAAGCTTGGCCTTCAAGCTTCAGTTCATCCTCACCCCTACAATATCCAATGGCTAAATCAAGGTAAGGGGTTGCAAGTTAATTCAAGATGCCTGATTTCATTTTCAATTGGGAAGCACTATCATGATGAATTGTGGTGTGATATCATCCCCATGGATGCATGTCACCTTTTGTTGCGGAGACCTTGGTTGTTTGATCGGAAGGTCATTCATGATGGCTATCTAAACACCTACACCTTCCACAAAGATGGGAAAAAGATCACCCTTGCCCCATTAAGCCCTTCCCAACTCCACAAAAGTAAGCCCCAACCAAGCCATGACCATTCGGACATGCTTCTAGCCGTAAGTGAGCCTCTCCTTAAGGCTTCTCACCATGAATTCAAGGCCTTCAAGGAGTGGATCCTAGCCACCCTTGAAGAATCCGAAACCTCCACTCCATCACACCCCCTAGCCCTTTCCCTCCTTGAACACTTTAGCCATGTCTTTCCCGAGGAAATACCTCCCGGCTTACCACCACAAAGAACCATCCAACACCACATAGACCTCATACCCGGTTCCATTCTCCCAAACAAACCGGCTTATCGGACAAACCCCAAAGAAACCATGGAAATCCAAAGGCAAGTTGATGAGCTTATGGATAAGGGGTTGATTAGAGAGAGCTTGAGCCCTTGTGCGGTTCCGGCCCTCCTTGTGCCAAAGAAAGATGGGAGCATGCGTATGTGCGTTGATAGTCGAGCAATCAACAAGATAACCATCAAGTATAGATATCCAATTCCCCGCCTTGAGGATATGCTTGATGAGTTATATGGTTCTAGTGTGTTCTCTAAGGTGGATTTGAGAAGTGGTTACTACCAAATCCGCATTAGAGAGGGAGATGAATGGAAAACGGCCTTCAAAACCAAAGGAGGCTTGTATGAGTGGCTAGTCATGCCATTCGGATTGTCAAATGCTCCAAGTACCTTCATGCGGCTCATGAATCAAGTGTTCCGGCCCTTCATTGGCAAATTCGTTGTGGTGTATTTTGATGACATCCTCATCTATAGCAAGAATGAAGAAGAGCACCTTCAACATCTCACACAAGTCATGAAGGTTCTAGAGAAGGAAAAGCTCTATGGTAACCTCAAGAAGTGTGCATTTTTCACTCATGAGGTAACCTTCCTTGGTTACATTGTCACAAGTGAAGGCATCAAAGTTGATGAGAGTAAAGTGGAAGCAATTCGGTCTTGGCCAACCCCCAAGAGTATTCATGATGTGCGAAGTTTCCATGGGCTTGCCTCATTCTATAGGCGGTTCATTAGAAACTTTAGTACCATTATGGCCCCTATGACCGAGGTTATCAAAGGTGCATCGTTCAAGTGGACTCCCAAGGCTCAAGAAGCCTTTGAAACCATCAAGTCCAAACTCACCCAAGCACCGGTTCTTGCCTTGCCATGCTTTGATAAAGTGTTTGAGGTAGAGTGTGATGCGTCGGGAGTTGGCATTGGAGGAGTTCTCACTCAAGAAGGGCAGCCCTTAGCCTTCTTTAGTGAGAAGCTTTGTGACTCAAGGAGGAAGTACTCCACTTATGATAAGGAGTTCTATGCAATAGTGAGGTGCCTTGAGCATTGGAATCATTACTTGGTGGCTAGTGAGTTCATCTTGCACTCCGATCATGAAGCCTTGAAATACATTCAAGGGCAACATAAACTTAACTCACGGCATGCCAAGTGGGTGGAGTTCCTCCAATCTTTCAACTTCACCATCAAGCATAAGTCCGGAAAGCTCAACCAAGGAGCCGATGCCTTGTCAAGGAGGCACTTATTGCTATTCCAACTTGATGCTTGCATTCTTGGTTTTGAGCATTTGAAGTCCCTCTATGAGAATGATGAAGATTTGGGAGAGCTCTACAAGGAGTGCCTTCGACATCCCAAAGGTGACTTCCTTGTCCAAGATGGATTTTTATTCAAGGGATCAAGATTGTGTGTGCCTAAGTGTGGCACAAGAGAGTTACTCATACGTGAGGTCCATGGAGGATCTCTTGCCGGTCACTTTGGAGAAAACAAGACCCTTATGATGTTAAGGGAACATTATTATTGGCCGAGTATGAGCAAAGATGTCCAAGATGTGTTGAAGAGATGTGCAACTTGCCAAGTTGCCAAAAGTCACCTCCTACCCCACGGTCTTTACACACCCCTACCCACTCCCAACCATCCTTGGGAAGATGTAAGCATGGACTTCATCCTTGGCCTTCCAAGGACACAAAGGGGTAAAGATTCGATCTTTGTTGTTGTTGATCGTTTTTCTAAGGTGGCCCATTTCATACCTTGTACCAAGACCAATGATGCCACCCACATTGTCGAGTTATACTTCAAGGAGATAATGAGACTACATGGCATCCCTAGATCCATTGTTTCGGATAGGGATACCAAGTTCCTTAGCCATTTTTGGGTGACACTTTGGAAGAAGATGGGAACCAAGCTCAAGTATAGCACTTCATGCCACCCTCAAACGGATGGGCAAACCGAAGTCACCAACCGGAACTTGGGAAGCCTTCTAAGAGTGCTAGTAAAGTCCAACCTCAAAGCTTGGGACTTAGCCTTGCCTCATGCCGAGTTCGCTTTCAACAAAACACCTAGCAAGGCCACGGGTATGTCCCCATTCAAGGTAGTTTATGGGTTGGACCCTTTGAGTCCCCTTGATCTTGTTCCTAGGGAGATGAATGAGAAGCCTCACATGGAGGCTAGCAAGCGAGTTGAAGAGATCCAAAAGCTCCATGAGACCGTGAGGGCAAAGATAGAGAAGGCCAATGCATCCTACAAGGACCGTGCCAACAAGCATAGGAAGAAGATGGTGTTTCACCCCGGTGATTTGGTATGGGTTCACTTGAGAAAGGAAAGGTTTCCCTCTAAAAGGAAGAGCAAGTTGATGCCAAGAGCCGACGGTCCCTTTGAAGTGCTAGAACGCATCAACGACAATGCCTACAAGATCAATTTGCCCGGTGAATATGGCGTGTCGGCCACCTTCAATGTGGCCGACCTTAGCCCTTATGAGGAGGATGACAACCTTATCAATTTGAGGGCAAATTCTCTTCAACAAGGGGAGGATGATGGAGGTCCATCCCCTAGTGGTCATGACCCACAAGGAAGCCCAAAGAGTCCAAGTTCCACGTCCAAAGTGCAAGAAATCAGCCTAGGAACACAAGAGAACTTTTTTGTCAAAACTGGAATTTCAGGCGTGCACAAACCCGGTTTTGTGCACCTGATTTCCTAACCTTCCCAAGGCTGAAACGGGGTTGCAGGAAGCCTAAGTTTAAGTTCAAGATGTGCTCTTTCCATCAAGACCTCTTGCAAGTCATTTGGAGTTCATTTGATACCTCAAAACCTCAAGCAAAGTCAAGTGCTGCTTCCTGGCGCTGAACTGGACATGGTTGAAACAAGGAGCTGTTTGGTGGCCCATTTCTCCTCCATTTGATCTGAAACTTTTATGGTTTGGAAGTACTTTAAAAATATTATCAAATGGCCATAAAAAACCTCAGCCAAATTACACACATGAGGAGCTATTAACCACCAAAACAAGGCACAAAACACCCTTTTAACCGGATAATGGGCAGCCGGGTACAAGGAGAGAAGAGTGAGGTGATTGTTGCTCTAATCTATGCTTAGCCACTTGCAAGAGCCATCATGAAGAGTACTTAGCAGCAAAGAAGCTTCCATTGGCCCCAAAGTCGACACATCATCCTCAAGATTAGCAATGAAGAGGTGTCAAGTGGAGGATGCATCTATCCTTTTATGCTTTGATTTGATCTTTGTATTTTTGCCTAGTTTAGCTTGTAGTGCAACCTAAGGCCTATGTTTTTACTTGAAAGCTTTGTATTAAACCCCCCAAGGCCCTTTGGCCGGCCACTCAAGCATTTGTATGAAATGAAGTTGAGCTTTGCTCCTTTAAACTCTCAAACTCTCTTCTAGCTTATCTCTTCCTTTGGCCGGGTTGAGTGGTGATCTAGCAAGAGTCTTAACTCCTTCTTGGTGGTGTTTCTGTATCCAAGGGGTGGTTAAGGGCCCTAACATCTTTCCTTGGTGGTGTTTCTGTATCCAAGGTTGGTGTTAGTTCCGGTTGCTTATCCAAGTCTAAGGTGAGTTTGTGGTTTCAAAGTTGCCTTGAACTTCTAGCACTTTTCTTACAATTTTCCCATCCTCTTGGCTTTCCCTTGAGGATACATCAACAGTCAAGCACAAACCGTTCATTCCTGCGATCACAATGAGTACTAGCATGTCTGTGGAAGAAAAACTTGAGGTTCTTTCCAAGCAAATGCAAGAACTAAGTGTGAGTAATCAAGAACTTAAGGCTCGAAATGAGTACTTGAGGAAACAGCTTGGAAACCACATGAAATAAAAGCAAAAACTTCAAGAATCACCAAGCATTCGGATTGGAACAGATTATGGCTATGAAGAGGAAGCTAGCAATGCGTTATCTGAAGAGGAAGTGCCATTTGAAAAAATACAAAGAAGAGCATGGCCTACTTTTAACTCTAATGAGATCAAGGTCGACATTCCTGAGTTCGAGGGTAAGCTAGATCCTGATGAGTTCATTGAATGGTTACAAACAGTGGAACGTATCTTTGAGTTCAAGGAGATCCCAGAGGATAAGAAAGTCAAAATAGTTGCTCTTAGACTAAGGAAATATGCCTCCTTATGGTGGACAAACCTTAATGCTAAGAGAACTAGAGAAAGGAAGAGTAAGATTGCTACTTGGGACAAAATGAAAGCCAAGATGAAGGCACGGTTTTTGCCTTCTACGTATGTCCAAGATCAATATAGGCTCTTTCATCATTTGAATCAAGGCAAGATGAGTGTTGAAGAATATACTCGTGAGTTTGAGAAACTCATGATCAAATATGACATTCATGAGCCTGAAGAGCAGACCATGGTTTGTTACCTAGGAGGGCTTGATCCTAGGATAGCCAACGTGGTTGAGTTGCAAGCTTATGCCACCTTTGACGAAGTGTGTGTCCTAGCACACAAGGTGGAGCAACAAAGAAAGTCTAGGATGAATGTTCGTGATTCATTCAAGCCCTATTTGCACCAAACCGTGGGCAACCCTTAAACAAGGGGAGTACCACACCTCAGCCTAAATCATCTACCCCTTTCCCATCTAACCCACAAAAGAACCAAGCTCCTCAAAGGCCACCACCACCAAACCCCCAACGTCTAAACCCATACCCTGTAAGCCAAAGAAGGTGTTACAAGTGCCGAGGCTTAGGATATATTGCTTTTGATTGTCCTAGTCGAAAGGTAGTCACCTTAGCTGAATGGGAAGCCATAGAGGGAGAATTTGCCGAGGAGAAAGAAGAGGAAAAGGAAGAAGATGCTGAGAGCGATCATGAAGATGATCAGGAGGAGTTTGTGGAAAACGCAGATGAAGGTGAGATGCTAGTAATTCGAAGGGTATTGAGCAATCAACGAGTTGCTAAGGATGAACAACGTGAGAACATCTTTCACTCACGGTGTACAGTCCAAGGCAAAGTGTGCTCGTTAATCATCGATGGAGGAAGTTGTGCCAACGTTGTTTCATTGAATATGATTGAGAAACTGAATCTTCAGTCCACGGCACACCCACACCCATACAACATTCAATGGTTAAATCAAGGCAAGGGATTACAAGTTAACTCTCGTTGCTTGATATCATTCTCTCTTGGTAAGAACTACCAATATGAACTTTGGTGTGATGTTATCCCCATGGATGCTTGTCATATTCTGTTAGGACGACCATGGATGTATGACAGGAAGGTTATGCATAATGGTTATCTTAATACTTATTCTTTTACCAAAAATGGCAAGAAGATTACCCTGAATCCTATGTCACCATCCGAACTCCACAAAATGAAACCACAAAAAAGCCAAAATCAATCTGACTTGCTTTTGACATTTGTTAAACCACTTTTAAAGGCCTCTCAACATGAGTTCAAGGCCTTGAAAGAATGGATATTGCAAGTACAAGATGAGCCAGAAACACCACTTCCATCCCATCCCATCCCATAGCCAAGGTCATATTGAATCAGTTCAGTCACCTATTTCCAGATGAGATACCTTCGGGTTTACCCCCAAAGCGGGATATTCAA
This sequence comes from Carnegiea gigantea, assembly GCA_029747015.1. NCBI lineage: Eukaryota > Viridiplantae > Streptophyta > Magnoliopsida > Caryophyllales > Cactaceae > Carnegiea > Carnegiea gigantea. The sequence continues at coordinate 15,732 of JAKOGI010002358.1, forward strand.
CATCATATTGACCTTATCCCAGGATCCATTCTACCTAATAAACCAGCCTATAGGACAAATCCCAAAGAAACTCAAGAGATTCAGCGTCAAGTTGAAGAACTGATATTCAAGGGATTGGTACGAGAATCCTTAAGTCCGTATGCTGTCCCTGCTCTTTTGGTTCCAAAAAAGGATGGTAGTATGAGGATGTGTGTTGACAGTAGGGCCATAAACAAGATCACTATCAAGTATAGGTACCCTATACCTAGGCTTGAAGATATGTTGGATGAATTACATGGCTCTAAGGTGTTTAGCAAGATTGATTTGAGGAGTGGTTATTATCAGATTCGTATTAGGGAGGGCGATGAGTGGAAAACTGCTTTCAAGACTAAGGGCGGGTTATATGAATGGTTAGTCATACCTTTCGGTCTTTCCAATACCCCTAGTACGTTTATGAGGTTGATGAATCAAGTATTTCGGCCATACTTGGGCAAATTTGTGGTCGTTTACTTCGATGATATATTGGTGTTCAGTAAGAATGAGCAAGAACATCAAGATCACTTAACTCAGGTGATGCTCGTTCTTGAAAAGGAGAAGCTATTTGGGAACCTAAAGAAGTGTACCTTCTTTACTCATGAGGTTACCTTCTTAGGTTATATTGTTTCTGAAAATGGTATTAAGGCGGATGAAAGCAAGATTGAGGCTATTCGGACTTGGCCTGTTCCTAAAAGTATTCATGATGTTCGAAGCTTTCATGGCTTGGCTTCTTTCTATAGGAGATTCATACACAATTTCAGCACTATTCTAGCTCCTATGACTGAAGTTCTTAAGGGTTCCTCGTTCACTTGGAATCCTAAAGCCCAAGCAGCCTTTGAAGAAGTGAAAGAGAGGCTAACTCAAGCACCGGTTTTAGCTCTACCATGTTTTGAGAAGGTCTTTGAAGTTGAATGCGATGCTTCTGGAGTTGGTATTTGATGTATATGTGGGGGGGCAAGTGAACCAAATCAACTCAAACTCAAACTAAACAAGAATCAACCAAAGAAAAGTGAATATGGTGGAAGATATTTTGAGATGGTTTGAAGAATAATAACAAAAAGAACAAGGATAAACAAGACCTTGTAATTAAGATAATCCTTCACGGAGCCACTCAATGACTTGATCTTGGGCTAATTCTCTTGTCTTAACCAAGGAATCACTCCATTTGGAAAAGGAAGAGAACCTAGAACACCACTTGAATTTGCCACAATTCAAGATATAGAACTAGGAATTTAGTTGCACTCTTGAGAAACACACTCAAAGTACTTGTATTGCTTTGGAAATTTCTTACAATGCTGAATGAATAGCTTCACACGCCCCTCCCCTTTTATAGACTCAGCAAAAGACAATCAAAGAACTCAAATAACTCCTAACAATTAAAACTAGCTAATGAAAAGTCTAAGAAAAATGAAAAGACTCATCATAAAAGGGGTGGGGGAGGTTACAAGGAATATTCTAAGATTTTTGCAGCTGATTACATCAATCTAGAAGCATCTAAAACGTGCACAATATCAGCCACACAAATATATGTAACCTAAGACTCTTCATATTCCCAGCATTAATCCTTGTAACTGCCTCAACTTCAACAGAGCATAACTTCCAGAATACTCGGCCAAATCACGCGTTCTTGGGCTTGTTAGAAAGCCCTGGAAGTCTATTTTCCAGAATGGGCTTATTTGCTCAATTTGGATAGGCGGTTGGAAAGTTATGGCCCAAACAATGCACCTATCTCAGACTGGACTGGATCAGCATAACGTATCTTTGAGTGATATTTTGCCCACTCAAATGATGTCCAAATTAAACAAACTTGGGCTTATTTGAAAGCTGAAATCTTAAGCTTCAAAAGCACATGGACCCTCAAGTTGTGGGTCCACTTGAGCTTGTCCAAAAGTGGTCACAAAAATCGGGTTCCGCAGGGATGAATTCAGCACCAAATTTCTAGCAAAGCTTAACCTCTTTTTGACCTCTTCATAGTGTCGTGAGTCTTTGAACTCACTTAAGAAGACCAAATAAACACACTTCCAAGCATGATCTTCTTTGACCCTTTTCTTCTTTGAAATTGGTCTTGAATAAAAATGATGCATATGGAAATATGCATCATACTCCCTGGGTTGTTTTGAGTTTGTCCTCAAACTCAAAGGGTTGGCAAGCTTCTCACGAAGGGAGGCATGCTTATGAAATGGGAGCTCTTGTAGGAAGTGGTCAAAGGGCATCAGCTCTAGAGAGATATAGAAGAGGGTGAGGGGAGGATGATAAAACGGGTCATATCTGGTGAGGAGAAGAGGCGGAAGTGGGAAATCTTCTTTGGGGGCAAGGGTTTGGGAAGGATGAATGAGGTTTAAGGCTTGTCGGTCCTTTTGTGGCTTGGGGGGTTGGGAAGGTTGAATGGGGGTTAAGGTGAATTCTTCTTGGGTCAAGAGTTGCTCAACTTCTTCAATAACCCCACATGCCTCTAACTCGGGTGCTTGGAGTTTGGTAGGGCGTACTTCTTGAATCAAGAGTTGTTCAAACTCTTCAGCAACCCTACATGGCTTCATCACTTCAGGGTCTTTAACTACATGCTCTTCAATTCTTGGGGTTATGCTCAAATTCACCTCATTATCTTCTTGGCACCCTTCTTCGGTGAAGGATTGCTCAATTTCTTGCCCAATCTCTTCTTGCTTCAACTCGGATCTTTGGGCCTCAAGTTCAATGGTCTCTTCATCACCATAGTCACCAAAAACAAGAGGTAGGTCAACTAGGCTTGAAGCTTTTTCTCCAAGGATCTCTTCATCTTTGTTTGGCTTTTGACAAACCTTCTCTAAGTGAAGTATTTCTTCTTTTTCAACCTTGAGTTCAATTTCTTCAGGCTTTACTCCTGATCGTTTCTCCTTCTTCCACGCTTGCCTTTCTTCCAAGGTTACTGACCTCCTTCATTTGGGCAATCCGGGATAAGTGTCCAAGCCCTTGGCACTTGAGACACCTCCTAGGTTGTGGGGGGAAGATCATTTGTGGGGTTGGTTCTTTTTGTGGGGTGGAAGGGAATGAACCCGTGAGCTTAACGGAGATACTTTCTTTCATGGGCATGTAAGTGGATGGGTAAAAGGAACCCTTCAACTTACTACTCAATTTCTTCCAAGTTCTCACCTTTCTTTTCCTTTCTTTTTTCGCTCAAACTTATATTTATTCCACCACTGAAGTGCACAACCTCTCAATCTTGAAATAACCACTTCGAACTTCTGTTGGTCATTAAGGATACAACAAGCAAAAACTCGTTCCACCTTAGATAACCCACCTGCGAACTCTTCCTTTTCGCCATGAAATTTTGGAATTGCAAAACAAGCATATCCAATATCAATAAGAGCTAGCTCTTTCTCCAAGTTCTTTGAAGACGGCATAAAGGATGAGGTCTAGGGTTCTTCATGGATTGATTTGAAACGAAAGTTGGCTGTGGCAAAGGTGGCACGGTCGTGCAAGGGGGCACGGGCAGGCCGTGCTATGCTTCGGCTGAATAAAATGCAGAAAAGTAGAGTGGCACGGTCGTGCTTGGCGGCACGGGGGCACCGTGCTCCGTCTCGACTTGAAGATTCCTGGAAAAATGATATGGCACGGTCGTGTATGGTGGCACGGGGGCACCGTGCTGCTTCTCTGGTCTTCGAGACTCGGATTGCCGGTTTGTGCCTCTTTTTGTTTTTTTGTATTTTGGCTTTTTTGGGATGTGTTTGGGTATGATGTGGGTCACTTAAAAACCTTGGCTCTGATACCAATTGATGTAGATGTGTGGGGGCAAGTGAACCAAATCAAACTCCAACTCAAATAAGCCAAATTGGAAAGAGAAATGAAAGATGGATGAGGTGGATGAAGAACTTCACTACACAAGAAAAAGGGATAGAACAAGATCTTGTAATTGAGATAATCCTTCACGGAGCCACTCAATGACTTGATCTTGGGCTAATTCTCTTGTCTTACCAAGAAATCACTCCAATTGGAAAAGATAGAGAACCTAGAACACCACTTGAATTAGCCAAATTCAAGATATAGAACTAGGAATTTTTTGAGACACAAATGAGAATCACTCTCAAAGGTGCTTGTATTACTTTGGAAATCTCTTACAATGCTGAATGATTAGCTTCACATGTCCCTCCCCTTTTATAGACTCAGCAAAAGACAATCAAAAGACTCAAATAACTCCTAACAATTAAAACTAGCTACTGAAAAGTCTAAGAAAAATGAAAAGACACATCATAAAAGGGGGTGGGGGAGGTTACAAGGAATATTCTAGGATTTTTGCAGCTGATTACATCAATCTAGAAGCATCTAAAACGTGCACAATATTAGCCACACAAATATATGTAACCTAAGACTCTTCATATTCCCAGCATTAATCCTTGCAACTGCCTCAACTTCAACAGAGCATAACTTCCAGAATACTCGGCCAAATCACGCGTTCTTGTGCTTGTTAGAAAGCCCTGGAAGTCTATTTTCCAGAATGGGCTCATTTGCTCAATTTGGATAAGCGGTTTGAAAGTTATGGCCCAAACAATGCACCTATCTCAGACTGGACTGGATCAGCAAACGTATCTTTGAGTGATATTTGCCCAATCAAATGATGTCCAAATTAAACAAACTTGGGCTTATTTGAAAGCTGAAATCTTAAACTTCAAAAGCACATGGACCCTCAAGTTGTGGGTCCACGTGATCTTATCCAAAAGTGGTCACAAAAATCGGGTTCCGCAGGGATGAATTCGGCACCAAATTTCTAGCAAAGCTTAACCTCTTTTTGACCTCTTCATAGTGTCGCGAGTCTTTGAACTCACTTAAGAAGACCAAATAGGCACACTTCCAAGCATGATCTTCTTTGACCCTTTTCTTCTTTGAAATTGGACTTGAATAAAAATGATGCATATGGAAATATGCATCAGTATTGGAGGCATTCTTACTCAAGAAGGACGCCCTTTGGCCTTCTTCAGTGAGAAGTTATGTGATACCAGGAAGAGATATTCAACTTATGACAAGGAGTTCTATGCCATCGTTCGATGCCTAGAACATTGGAACCATTATTTGATTGCCAGTGAGTTCATTCTTCACTCAGATCACGAGGCTTTGAAGTATATTCAAGGCCAACATAAGTTAAACTCACGCCATGCTAAATGGGTTGAGTTCCTGCAGTCCTTTCACTTTACTATCAAGCATAAGTCCGGCAAGTTAAATCAAGGCGCCGATGCCCTTTCTCGGCGTTATCTATTGATGTTCCAATTAGATGCTTGTATCCTTGGATTTGAGCATCTAAAGGCTTTATACCAGGATGATGAAGATTTTGGGGTGTTATACTCTGAGTGTACTAAACATCCCAAAGGGGATTTCTTAATTCAAGAAGAGTTTCTCTTTAAAGGTGCTCGGTTATGTGTCCCCAAATGCAGTACTCGTGAGTTGTTGATTCGAGAAGTCCATGCTGGATCTTTAGCTGGTCATTTTGGCGAAGACAAGACCCTAATCATGCTTAGGGAACATTATTATTGGCCAGGCATGGAGAAAGACTTTCAAGACATCATTAGAAGGTGCAGTACGTGTCAGATAGCGAAGAGTCATTCGCTCCCTCAGGGATTATACACGCCACTTCCTATTCCTATGTTGCCATGGGTAGACGTTAGTGTGGATTTCATACTTGGTTTACCAAAAACACAAAGGAACAAAGATTCTATCTTTGTGGTCGTGGATCGATTTTCAAAGATGGCTCATTTCATTCCCTGCAACAAGACTAATGATGCCACTCATGTTGCTGAGCTATATTTCAAGGAGGTCATGAGACTTCATGGAATTCCTCGTTCCATCGTCTCAGATCGAGATACCAAGTTCCTAAGTCACTTTTGGATTACTTTGTGGAAAAAGTTGGGTACCAAACTCAAATACAGTACCACTTGTCATCCACAAACAGAAGGGCAAACCGAGGTTACTAATCGAACCCTTGGTACTCTATTAAGGGTCTTGATTAAAAACCACACAAAAGCTTGGGATCTATTACTTCCACATGCTGAGTTTGCTTACAATAGGACTCCAAGCAAGGCTACTGGTCTATCACCCTTTAAAGTGGTTTATGGGGTTGATCCCCTAAGTCCACTTGATCTTGTTCCTCGACCATTAGATCAAAAGCCAAGTGCGGATGCCGCTACTAGGGTGAAAGAAATCCAGAAGTTACATGAGTTAGTAAAGGCCAAGATTGAGAAAACTACACTTTCATACACGACCCAAGCTAACAAGCACAAAAGAGAGAAGCTTTTTAAGCCAGGTGATTTGGTTTGGATTCATCTCCGTAAAGAACGTTTTCCTTCCAAAAGGAAAACTAAATTGATGCCTAGAGCGAATGGTCCATTCGAGATTTTGGAGAAGATTAACAATAATGCTTATAAGGTGGAGTTACCAGGAGATTATGGAGTATCAGCACGTTTAATGTTGCTGATTTAAGCCCTTATGAAGCAGATGGTTACCTTTCTGATTTGAGGATCAAATCTTCCCAACAAGGGGAGAATGGTGGAGGTCCATCCTCAAGGTCTAATAATGTTTCATTGATCCAAAATAATCAAGAAATCAACTCCAAAGTCACGGCCATGAGTCACTTGATGGAAAACACACAAGGTGATGCACCCGGGTTTTCATCCAGATTTTTACGCGGTTTTTGTTATCTTATTACATCGGCCTAAGGCACATTTTGGTGCCCGTTTTTTGAATGATTATCAAGTTCAGGATGTTAGCTTTTAAGTCCAATTGGTTTCATATCATTTGGAATTCAATTGGTTACTCAAAACAGTTCATCTCTTGAACCTGTCCGGATTGCACTGCAAAATGCATGGTTTTGGTTTTCTGGTTTGTTCAAGGGGCAAATGACGTCCAAATGCTACGGTTCCAATTGGAGGGCAAACTAGACATCTTGAGGTTTCCAACCATGTAAGAAACATAGCAATTAGTCATCATTTGAAGTGTCAAGCATGCGTTGCAAGTTGAGGCAGAAACCGGCTGACTGACACTCGGTTACTTAGCCTAGTAGTTTTCCTCCTTCAAGGGGTTTGCTTAAGGTGGAAGACTGCCAACTAGGTCATTTTGAGCTGCTTGATGAAACCCCACTCAGCTACTTGTGAGAGAGACACGTGGAGCAAGTGAAACACCACCATTTTGCAAGCTCTCATTCGACCACTCAAGCATGACATGGCACACATGCATTTTTCAGTCCTTTTGAGGTGGCTAGCTGTGCACTCTTGCCTTCCTAGCTGGGAAATTGAGTCATTTACATTCCTTAGTGCAAAGGAAAAGGCTTAGGAAGATAAATTAAGTGCTTTGTAATATAAACTTTCAGCTTTGGGTTGTATTAGATTAAACCGTGTGCTAGGTAGTGATTAGCAAGCTTAATGACTTTCCTCCCTTGGAAGGAAAGCTCATTCGTGTACTCTCAAGGCCATATAAAAGCCTTATATGTTCATTTGAAGGAAATAGAATTGATAATTCAGTTGAGAGTAAAGACCTTGTGTCTTGTGATTTCTTAAACACTTAACTTGCTTATCCTTAATTGTGGCTGATTAAGGTGGTGACCAAGTGAGTCTTGATCTTTGATTAGGTGGTGTATCTTATCCTAATCCAAGATTAAGGGCCCTAAGCTAAGTGATTAGTGGCGTATCTTATCTAATCATCTAGCTTAGAACTATCCAAAATTCATTAAACACACTTGAAGTTCTTAAGCTAGCTCTTGGTTTCTCTCCTCTCAAACCGTGAGCTCCGTCTTGATCTTCTTAGTGTTTTGAATCCTCCTTTTCTTTCCTCACTTCCTTTACTCCTTTGTTTACTCACTTCCACACAAAATCAAGACCATGACAAAGCTAATTGCATCAAACTTCCATTAATCTTCAAAACTACCTCAAACCGTGAAGAAGGAACTTCCTAGGCGAGCTAAGCAGCAAGTTGGCACGGTCCCCCGTGCCTTCAAGCACGACCGTGCCCCCCCTGGCCGTGAGTGTTTGTTTGTTTTCTAGTATTCCTTGACGTGAGTAACTTGGGTTGCTTCTTTCCCTTGAGACTTACATCATGGAGGTTTCCTCCTTAGGAAGGAAACGTATTAATTTGCTAACTATGCGCTTAGAATGAAATCATTGCAAGCTTACTTAAACTAATCTAATTACAACCAGATTTCTAAGTAAAGCAAAACAAATGATGTAATTAACTTTAATACATTGTAATTAAGCTAATTCAGCAGCTTTACTAGCAAAATGTGGAGAAAAGTAGCTGTAAAGTGCACCTCCTTTTCGGCCGTCCAAAGAAAACGCTGGTGCTGAATCTTCCTTTATGCTCTCATTGGTAGAACACATCCCATGGCTTCTTCAGCAGCAAATCATTGAGTTTTCAAGCTGCTTGACTAGTGATTAAAGCAACCAAGGATGGAGAGAGCTGAGGAAACCCTTCGGAGAAGGAAAAACACGTAGTGCTTCAACCGGGTTCACAAGGCAGTTTTTAGCCCGGTTTTGAGACCTTGTTTCCACCAATCAAAAGTGAGCATGATTTTGATTTCAGGGCATGGGGGGACTCTTTAGGGTGTGCACAAACCCCCCTACAAAGAAATCAAGGCTAAATTATGTTTACGTAGAAGATTTCTACTAAAACATTTTACCGTGCAGTTTTGAACCACAACTGGCAGGTTGAATAAAAGGCCTTAATCTCTTGACTTCGACTCTACATGATTGCTTTTAAATGCTTGGACCTAAAAGCTAACATCATAAGGAATCCAAAAATATAAAATTATCAATCTTAAGTGATGTATCCTCAAGGGGGGGTTGATGCATATTTCCATATGCATCATTTTTATTCAAGTCCAATTTCAAAGAAGAAAAGGGTCAAAGAAGATCATGCTTGGAAGTGTGCTTATTTGGTCTTATTAAGTGAGTTCAAAGACTCACGACACTATGAAGAGGTCAACAAGAGGTTAAGCTTTGCTAGAAATTTGGCGCTGAATTCATCCCTGCGGAACCCGATTTTTTGTGACCACTTTTGGACAAGCTCAAGTGGACCCACAACTTGAGGCTCCACATGGTTTTGAAGTTTAGATTTCAGCTTTCAAATAAGCCCAAGTTTGTTTAATTTGGACATCATTTGATTGGGCAAAATATCACTCAAAGATACGTTGTGCTGATCCAGTCCAGTCTGAGATAGGTGCATTTTTTGGGCCATAACTTTCAAACCACTTATCCCAATTGAGCCAATGAGCCCATTCTGGAAAATAGACTTCCAGGGCTTTCTAACAAGCCCAAGAACGCGTGATTTGGCCGAGTATTCTGGAATTTATGCGCTGTTGAAGTTGAGGCAGTTGCAAGGATTAATGCTGGGAATATGAAGAGTCTTAGGTTATATATATTTGTGTGGCTGATATTGTGCACGTTTTAGATGCTTCTAGATTGATGTAATCAGCTGCAAAAATCCTAGAATATTCCTTGTAACCTCCCCCACCCCCTTTTATGATGTGTCTTTTCATTTTTCTTAGAATTTTCATTAGCTAGTTTTTAATTGTTAGGAGTTATTTGAGTCTTTTGATTGTCTTTTGCTGAGTCTATAAAAGGGGAGGGGCATGTGAAGCTAATCATTCAGCATTGTAAGAAATTTCCAAAGCAATGCAAGTACTTTGAGTGTGTTTCTCAAAAGTGCAACTAAATTCCTAGTTCTATATCTTGAATTGTGGCAAATTCAAGTGGTGTTCTAGGTTCTCTTCCTTTTCCAATTTGAGTGATTCCTTGGTTAAGACAAGAGAATTAGCCCAAGGTCAAGTCATTGAGTGGCTCCGTGAAGGATTATCTCAATTACATGATCTTGTTCTATCCCTTTTTCTTGTGTAGTGAAGTTCTTCATCCATCTCATCCATCTTTCATTTCTCTTCCCAATTTGGCTTATTTTGAGTTGGAGTTTGATCTGGTTCACTTGCCACCCACATATACATCAATTGGTATCAGAGCCAAGGCTTTTAAGTGACCCACATCATACCCAAACACATCCCAAAAAGCCAAAATACAAAAAAAAAAAAGAGGCACAAACCGGCAATCCCAAGTCTTGAAGACCAGAGAAGCAGCACGGTGCCCCCGTGCCACAACACACGACCGTGCCATATTCTTTTTCCAGGAATCTTCAAGTCGAGACAGAGCACGGTGCCCCCGTGCCGCCAAGCACGACCGTGCTACTCTACTTTTCTGCATTTTCTTCAGCCGAAGCATAGCACGGCCTGACCGTGCCCCCTTGCACGACCGTGCCACCTTTGCCACAGCCAACTTTCGTTTCAAATCAATCCACGAAGAACCCTAGACCTCATCCTTTATGCCGTCTTCAAAGAACTTGGAGAAAGAACTAGCTCTTATTGATATTAGATATGCTTGCTTTGCAATTCCAAAATTTCATGGCGAAAAGGAAGAGTTCGCAGGTTGGTTATCTAAGGTGGAACGAGTTTTTGCTTGTTGTATCCTTAGTGACCAAGAGAAGTTCAAAGTGGTTATTTCAAGATTGAGAGGATGTACACTTCAGTGGTGGAATAAATACAAGTTTGAGCGAAAAAAGAAAGGAAAAGAAAAGGTGAGAACTTGGAAGAAATTGAGTAGTAAGTTGAAGGGTTCCTTTTACCCATCCACTTACATCCCCATGAAAGAAAGTATCTCCGTTAAGCTCACGGGTTCATTCCCTTCCACCCACAAAAAGAACCAACCCCCAAATGATCTTCCCCCCACAACCTAGGAGGTGTCTCAAGTGCAAGGGCTTGGACACTTATCCACGGATTGCCCAAATAACGAGGTCATTACCTTGGAAGAAAGGAAAGCCGTGGAAGAAGAGAACGATCAGGAGGAAAGCCTTGAAGAAGAAATTGAACTCAAGGTGGAAAAAGAAAAATACTTCACTTAGAGAAGGTTTCTCAAAAGCCAAACAAAGATGAAAAGATCCAGGAGAGGAAGCTTCAAGCCTAGTTGACCTACCTCTTGTTTTTGGTGACTGTGGTGGTGAAGAGACCTTTGAACTTGAGGCCCAAAGATCCGAGTTGAAGCAAGAAGAGATTGTGCAAGAAATTGAGCAATCCTTCACCCAAGAAGGGTGCCAAGAAGATAATGAGATGAATTTGAGCATACCCCCAAGAATTGAAGAGCATGTAGTTAAAGACCTTGAAGTGATGAAGCCATGTAGGGTTGCTGAAGAGTTTGCACAACTCTTGATTCAAGAAGTACGCCCTACCGAACTCCAAGCACCCGAGTTGGAGGCATGTGGGGTTATTGAAGAAGTTGAGCAACTCTTACCCAAGAAGAATTCACCTTAACCCCCATTCACCTTCCCCACCCCTCAAACCACAAAAGGACCGACAAGCCTTACCTCATTCCATCCTTCCCAACCCTTGCCCAAAAAGATTTTCTTCCTCACCTCCCCGCCTCTTCTCCTCACCAGTTGACCCTTTTTTATCATCCTCGCCCTCACCCTCTTACTATTCTCTCTAGAGGTGATGGCCTTTGACCCACTTCCTACAGAGCTCCCATTTCATAGCATGCCTCCCTTCTTGAGAGGCTTGCCAACCTTTTGAGTTTGAGGACAAACTCAAAACAACCCGGGGAGTATGATGCATATTTCCATATGCATCATTTTATTCAAGACCAATTTCAAAGAAGAAAAGGGTCAAAGAAGATCATGCTTGGAAGTGTGCTTATTTGGTCTGATTAAGTGAGTTCAAAGACTCACGACACTATGAAGAGGTCAAAAAGAGGTTAAGCTTTGCTAGAAATTTGGCGCTGAATTCATCCCTGCGGAACCCGATTTTTTCTGACCACTTTTGGACAAGCTCAAGTGGACCCACAACTTGAGGCTCTGCATGGTTTTGAAGTTTAAGATTTCAGCTTTCAAATAAGCCCAAGTTTGTTTAATTTGGACATCATTTGGTTGGGCAAAATATCACTCAAAGATACGTTATGCTGATCCAGTCCAGTCTGAAATAGGTGCATTGTTTGGGCCATAACTTTCAAACCGCTTATCGAAATTGAGCAAATAAGCCCATTCTGGAAAATAGACTTCCAGGGCTTTCTAACAAGCCCAAGAACGCGTGATTTGGCCGAGTATTCTGGAAGTTATGCTCTGTTGAAGTTGAGGCATTTGCAAGGATTAATGCTGGGAATATGAAGAGTCTTAGGTTACATATATTTGTGTGGCTGATATTGTGCACGTTTTAGATGCTTCTAGATTGATGTAATCAGCTGCAAAAATCCTAGAATATTCCTTGTAAACTCCCCCACCCCTTTTATGATGAGTCTTTTCATTTTTCTTAGACTTTTCATTAGCTAGTTTTAATTGTTAGGAGTTATTTGAGTCTTTTGATTGTCTTTTGCTGAGTCTATAAAAGGGGAGGGGCATGGGAAGCTAATCATTCAGCATTGTAAGAGATTTCCAAAGTAATACAAGCACCTTTGAGAGTGATTCTCATTTGTGTCTCAAAATTCCTAGTTCTATATCTTAAATTTGGCTCATTCAAGTGGTGTTCTAGGTTCTCTTCCTTTTCCAATTGGAGTGATTCCTTGGTTAAGACAAGAGAATTAGCCCAAGGTCAAGTCATTGAGTGGCTCCGTGAAGGATTATCTCAATTACATGATCTTGTTCTATTCCTTTTTCTTGTGTAGTGAAATTCTTCATCCATCTCATCCATCTTTCATTTCTCTTCCCAATTTGGCTTATTTTGAGTTGGAGTTTGATTTGGTTCACTTGCCACCCACATATACATCAATTGGTATCAGAGCCAAGGCTTTTAAGTGACCCACACCATACCCAAACACATCCCAAAAAGCCAAAATACAAAAAAAAAAAAAAAAAAGAGGCACAAACCGCCGGCTATCCGAAGTCTTGAAGACCAGAGAAGCAGCATGGTGCACCCCGTGCCAAAACACACACCGGCCATAGTCTTTTCCAGGAATCTCAAGTCGGACGGAGCACACGGTCCCCGCCGCACGCCCCTCCCCCCCCCCTACCCACCGCAAAAAAAAAAAACAACCCCCGTGCCGCCAATCAACGACCGTGCCACTCTACTTTTTGCATTTTCTTCAGCCGAAGCATAGCACTGCCTGACCGTGCCCCCTTGCACGACCGTGCCACCTTTGCCACAGCCAACTTTCGTTTCAAATCAATCCACGAAGAACCCTAAACCTCATCCTTTATGCCGTCTTCAAAGAACTTGGAGAAAGAACTAGCTCTTATTGATATTGGATATGCTTGCTTTGCAATTCCAAAATTTCATGGCGAAAAGGAAGTGTTCGCAGGTTGGTTATCTAAGGTGGAACAAGTTTTTGCTTGTTGTATCCTTAATGACCAACAGAAGTTCGAAGTGGTTATTTCAAGATTGAGAGGTTGTGCACTTCAGTGGGGGAATAAATATAAGTTTGAGCGAAAAAAAGAAAGGAAAAGAAAAGGTGAGAACTTGGAAGAAATTGAGTAGTAGTTGAAGAGTTCCTTTAACCCATCCACTTACATTCCCATGAAAGAAAGTATCTCCGTTAAGCTCACGGGTTCATTCCCTTCCACCTTCACAAAAAGCAACAACCCCACAAATGATCTTTCCCCCACAACCTAGGAAGGTGTCTCAAGTGCCAAGGGCTTGGACACTTATCCACGGATTGCCCAAATAACGAGGTCATTACCTTGGAAGAAAGGAAAGCCGTGGAAGAAGAGAACGATCAGGAGGAAAGCCTTAAAGAAGAAATTGAACTCAAGGTTGAAAAAGAAGAAATACTTCCCTTAGAGAAGGTTTCTCAAAAGCCAAACAAAGATGAAGAGATCCTTGGAGAAAAAGCTTCAAGCCTAGTTGACCTACCTCTTGTTTTTGGTCACTGTGGTGGTGAAGAGACCTTTGAACTTGAGGCCCAAAGATCCGATTTGAAGCAAGAAGAGATTGTGCAAGAAATTGAGCAATCCTTCACCCAAGAAGGGTGCCAAGAAGATAATGAGATGAATTTGAGCATACCCCCAAGAATTGAAGAGCATGTAGTTAAAGACCTTGAAGTGATGAAGCCATGTAGGGTTGCTGAAGAGTTTGCACAACTCTTGATTCAAGAAGTACGCCCTAACGAACTCCAAGCACCCGAGTTGGAGGCATGTGGGGTTATTGAAGAAGTTGAGCAACTCTTAACCCAAGAAGAATTCACCTTAACCCCCATTCAACCTTCCCAACCCTTCAAACCACAAAAGGACCGACAAGCCTTAACCCTCATTCAACCTTCCCAAACCCTTGCCCCCAAAAAAGATTTCCCACTTCCGCCTCTTCTCCTCACCAGGTATGACCCTTTTTATCATCCTCCCCTCACCCTCTTCTATATCTCTCTAGAGGTAATGCCCTGTGACCTCCTTCCCCAAAAGCTCCCATATTGTAAGCGCGACCCCTTTCTTGAGAGGCTTGCCAACCCTTTGAGTTTGAGGACAAACTCAAAACAACCCGGGGAGTATGATGCATAGTTCCATATGCATCATTTTTATTCAAGTCCAATTTCAAAGAAGAAAGGGTCAAGAAGATCATGCTTGAAGTGTGCTTAATTTGGTCTTATTAAGTGAGTTCAAAGACTCACGACACTATGAAGCGGTCAAAAAGATGTTAAGCTTTGCTAAATTTGGCGCTGACTTCATCCCTGCGGAACCCGATTTTTTGTGACCAACTTTTGGACAAGCTCAGTGGACCCACCAACTTGAGTGCTCCCCTGGTTTTGAAGTTTAAGATTTCAGCTTTTCAAATAAGCCCTAAGTTTGTTTAATTTGGACATCATTTGGTTGGGCAAAATATCCACTCAAAGATCGTTGTGCTGATCCAGTCCAGTCTGAGATAGGTGCATTGTTTTTGGGGCCATAACTTTTTCAACCGGGAGGGGGCTTAAATCCAAATTGAGCAATGACCCATTCTGGAAAATAGACTTCAGGGCTTTCTAACAAGCCCAGAACGCGTATTTGGCCGAGTATTCTTGGAAGTTATGCTCTGTTGAAGTTGAGGCAGTTGCAAGGATTAATGCTGGGAATATGAAGAGTCTTAGGTTACTTATATTTGTGTGGCTGATATTGTGCACGTTTTAGATGCTTCTAGATTGATGTAATCAGCTGCAAAAATCCTAGAATATTCCTTGTAACCTCCCCCCCCCCTTTTATGATGAGTCTTTTCATTTTTCTTAGACTTTTCATTAGCTAGTTTTAATTGTTATGAGTTATTTGAGTCTTTTGATTGTCTTTTGCTGAGTCTATAAAAGGGGAGGGGCATGTGAAGCTAATCATTCAGCATTGTAAGAGATTTCCAAAGTAATACAAGCACATTTGAGAGTGATTCTCATTTGTGTCTCAAAAATTCCTAGTTCTATATCTTGAATTTGGCTAATTCAAGTGGTGTTCTAGGTTCTCTATCTTTTCCAATTGGAGTGATTCCTTGGTTAAGACAAGAGAATTAGCCCAAGGTCAAGTCATTGAGTGGCTCCGTGAAGGATTATCTCAATTACATGATCTTGTTCTATCCCTTTTTCTTGTGTAGTGAAGTTCTTCATCCATCTCATCCATCTTTCATTTCTCTTCCCAATTTGGCTTATTTTGAGTTGGAGTTTGATTTGGTTCACTTGCCACCCACATATACATCAGGGGTAGCCCAAGCAAGCCAAATCAGAATGCAAAGAGAACAAACGGATTCAAGCTTCCTTTGTAAACACAAGCTCAAAGTAGGATAGTTTTGTGAATAGAACCGAAACTAGCACCTCACTTGGATACAAAAACACCACCAAGTTTAGTACTAGGGCCCTTAACAACTCCTTGGATACAGAAACACCACCAAAGAGAGGTTAAGACTCTTGCTAGATCACCACCCTACCCGGCCAAAGATAGAGATAAGCTAGAAGAGAGTTTGGGAGTTCAAAGGAGCAAAGCTCAACTTCAATCTATTCTCTCAACATGATGGCCGGTCAAAGGGCCTTGGGGGGCTTAAATACAAAGCTTCCTAGTACAAAACATAGGCCCTAGACTACCTTACAAGCTAAACTAGGCAAAAACCTAAAAATCAAAACAACACCAAAAACGGTTAGATTAAACCGTGGCTTGACACATCTTCATTGTTGATCTTAAGGCTTAGGTGTCGACCTTGGGAGCTTGGGAGACTTCAATCAGCAGCTTGGCACTCTAATCAAGTCATTTGCAAGTGGATTAAACCTTGATAAGAGCAAAAAGCACCTCAAAAAGAGCAATATGCAGCTGCTGCCTTTACCCGGGTAAAAGGGAGTTTCTTTCCTTAATTTGCTGGTTAATAGCTCCACAAGTGTGTAATTTGGCTGAGTTTTTTTATGGCCACTTGATAATATTTTTAATATGCTTTCAAGCCATAAAAGTTTCAGGCCAAATGGAGGAGCTTTGGGCGTCCAAACAGACCCATTTCCAGAACTGGGCAGAACTGAAACAGTTTTGAGCACTTGACTTCAACAGCTGATTTGAGGTAGCAAATGACCTCCAAATGACTTGCAATTGGTCTTATTGGAAAGACCAATTGTTAAACTTAAAGTTAGGCCTCCTGTATCCCAATCATATCCATTGGAAGGTCATGTAAAAAGGTGTACAAAACCGGGTTTGTTCACAGGCCGAAAACAGGATGAAGGCTGAAAATGACTAAGGCAAACTAGGCATGTTTTTTGCACTTTAGCCGTTGATTCTGATTGTTTTGGAGCACCTTGAGGGTAGGTATTCATGGTCATGGATGGATCTCCATCATCCTCCCCTTGTTGAGGAGAATTTGCCCTCAAATTGTCCTTGAACTCATGGTGTGAGACCTTTAGAAGTAGCTCTTTAATGGTGAGGAGTAAGCCCGAATGCTCTTAGTTCCTTTGGGGCTTAATTTTGTGGAGTTGGGATGGGCTTAGGGGGGCAAGGGTGATCTTCTTTCCATCCTTTGGAAAGGTATAAGTATTCAAATAGCCATCATGCATCACCTTTCGGTCAAACAACCATGGCCTTCCCGACAAAAGATGACATGCATCCATGGGGATGATGTCGCACCACAACTCATCTTGGTAACTTTTACCAATGGAAAATGAAATCAAGCACCTCGAATTTACTTGCAATCCTGTACCTTGATTGAGCCATTGGATGTTGTAAGGATGGGGGTGAGCCGAGGCTTGGAGGTTGAGTTTCTCCACCATGCTAAGTGAGGCCACGTTCGCACAACTACCATCATCAATAATCACGGAGCACACTTGGCCATGGACCGTGCATCTTGTGTGAAATAGGTCTTCCCTTTGGTCCTCCTTGTCTCCTTTACGGCTACTCAAGGCTCTCCTTAACACAAGTAACTCTCCTTCGTCTGCCTCCTCCACGACCTCCTCTATGAAATACACCTCCTTGTCCTCCTCCTCCTTTTCCTCCTTAGTCGCTTCCCATTCGGCCAAGGAGATGACTCTCCTATTTGGACATTCCGAGTCTATGTGGCCTAGACCTTGACACTTAAAACATCTTTTTGTGTTCAAGGTTGTGGGGTTTGGACGGTTTGGAAGGGTTAGGCTCTTTTGAGGAGCTTGGTTCTTTTGTGTGGTGGAAGGGGTTGGAACCGTGGTTTTAGAAGGTGGGGAAGAGCTCCCCTTGTTGAAGGGTTGGCTCTCGGGAAAGGGTTTGAGAGGTTCTCTTTTGAGGAGCTTGGATTTTCTTTGTTGTTCCATTTTATGGGCTAAGACACACACTTCATCAAAGGTAGTATATTGTTGCAATTCTACCACATGAGCATATTTAGGATCTAACCCTCCCAAATACCTCACTATGGTTTGCTCTTCGGGCTCCCTCAAGTCACACTTGATCAACAACATCTCAAACTCCCTAGTATACTCCTCAACACTTATGTTACCTTGGACAAGGTTGTGAAGTTGGGAGTAGTTATCTTGTAGGTAAGATGGGGGTAAGAAACGGGCTTTAAGTTTGGCTCTCATTTTCTCCCATGTTCGAATCTTTCCCTTTCCTTGCCTAGCTCTTTTGGCACATAAGTTAGACCACCAAAGAGAAGCATACTTACGGAGTCTAATGGAAACAAGCTTCACTTTCTTTTCCTCCGGGATCTCCTTGTAGTCAAAAATCCTCTCTACGGTTTGAAGCCATTCCAAAAACTCGTCGGGGTCAAGCTTCCCTTCGAACTCCAGGATCTCTACCTTGATGTCTCCATGGTGTGAGGTTGCTTTCCTTCCTCTCCTCATTCTTCCATAGGCCTCTTCTTCACTTGATGAGCTTGAGTGTGTGGCCGCTCTCATTTCTTGCTCGGAATCGGAGGAGTTAGAAGATCGGGAACTCCTAATCTCCTTGCGCTTTTGCTTCAAGGATTCTCCGAGTTGTCGCCTCAAGTAGTCATTTTGACCTTTGACCTCTTCGTTTTGTTGCCTCAAGGCCTCATAGTTCTTCATGAGGGCCTCAAACTTCTCTTCCAAGGTCATACTAGTAGTACTCATGTTGAAATATGACGGAACCTCACGGACAGGATGTGGCACGGGCGTGCCTGGTGGCACGGTGTGACCGTGCTGAAGTTCTGGATGTGGGTGAAGATGAAATGTGGCTGGGAAAGGCAAGTGGCACGGTCGTGCTTTTTGGCACGGGGGGACCGTGCTGAAGTTCTGTCCAGTGAAAAATGTGGGCACGGTTTTGATGTTTTGTGGGGGAAATGTGTTTGGGTGTTTGGAATGGTGTTGGGCAGCAAGCTTAGGCCTGGGGAAGCCTTAGCTCTGATACCAAATATGATGTATCCTTAAGGGGGGGTAGCCCAAGCAAGCCAAATCAGAATGCAAAGAGAACAAACGGATTCAAGCTTCCTTTGTAAACACAAGCTCAAAGTAGGATAGTTTTGTGAATAGAACCGAAACTAGCACCTCACTTGGATACAGAAACACCACCAAGTTTAGTACCAGGGCCCTTAACAACTCCTTGGATACAGAAACACCACCAAAGAGAGGTTAAGACTCTTGCTAGATCACCACCCTACCCGGCCAAAGATAGAGATAAGCTAGAAGAGAGTTTGGGAGTTCAAAGGAGCAAAGCTCAACTTCGGCAAATGTATATGTGTTTAACCGACCATCATGCATCACACTTCGGTCAAACAACCATGGACGTCCCAAGAGAACATGACAAGAATCCATGGGCACAATATCACACCAAATCTCATCCTTGTAACTTTTACCAATTGAAAAGCTAAGTAAAAACGAGAGGAGATTTGCAAGCCTTTACCTTGATTGAGCCATTGTATGGTGTAAGGGCTTGGGTGTGGAGAGACCGATAGCTTGAGTTTGTCCACTAGAGTCTTGGAAGCAACATTGGCACAACTTCCACCATCAATAATAAGAGAGCAACCCTTCCCCTTCACGGTACACCGGGTGTGGAAGATGTTCTCCCTTTGTTCCATGTCATTTTGGAAAGCAATACCACTCAAGGCTCTTCTTATCACAAGCATTTCTCCTTCATCGGGCCCCTCTTCAACTTCTTCAAGAGCTTCGGTCATGAAAAGCTCCTTTTCTTCCCCATCATTCTCATCATCTAGCTCCTCACAATGAGCTTGATACTCGGCCAAAGTGACAACTCTTTTGTTAGGACACTCGGAAGCAAAGTGTCCAAGGCCTTGACAACGGAAACATCTCTTCTTGTCACCGGGTTTGGGGGGTTGTTTTGAGGGGTTTTGAGGGGGATTTGGCGGAGGGGGTCTTGTGTTTGAGATTGGAGTTGACTTGGGAGGGTAGTATGAGGGCTTTTGGAATGGGTAAGGACGGGGGTTGGGCTTGGAGGCCATGCCCTTACCCTTGGCTTTCTTTTGTGACTCCACTTTGTGAGCTAAGGCACTAAGCTCATCTAGGGAAGTGTAAGGGTGGAGTTCAACAACATGAGCAATTTCATCATTCAAACCACTCAAGTATCTAATCAAATTTTGAGATTCATCCTCCTTCAAATCACATTTCAACAATAATTGTTCAAACTCTCTAGTGTACTCTTCTACACTCTTAGACCCTTGTTTGAGGTGGTGGAGTTTAAGGAAGTTGTCTTGTAAGTAATGGGGTGGCAAAAACTTGGACTTAAGTTTGGACTTCATTTTCTCCCAAGTTCTTATCTTCCCTTTACCCTTCCTAACTCTCTTACTCACAATATTAGACCACCAAATGGAAGCATCCTTTCTAAGCTTTAAAGCAACAAGCTTTACCTTTCTTTCATCGGGGATGTCTTTGAACTCAAAGACTCTTTCAACAGTTTGGAGCCAATCCAAGAATACATCAGGGTCAAGTTGGCCTTCAAAGTTGGGAATATCCACCTTGAAGTCATTGTAGCTTCGCTCTTGAGGCCTATGATGCCTCCTTGGTCTTCTTGCATACACATCCTCACCGAAGTCTTCAAGAGAGTTGCTTTCTTCTTCCTCGGAGTCATCCGAGTCTTGTTTGCTTACACTCCTAGGACTTCTCAAGTTCCTTCTCTTCTCTTGCATCATGTGACCAAGTTGTGCTTGAAGGTACTTGACTTGGGCTTGTAGCTCAGCCTTTTCGCTCAAAGCTTGTTCAGCCACTTGCTCGGGAGTGAGGCTAGAGGACATGTTGGCTTTGGAGTGGAGAATTTGTGTTTTGGGGACGGGAGGGGTAGGCACGGTCAGGCCGTGCTGTGCTGCTGGCATGGGCTGACTGAAAATGGAATGTGGCACGGTCGTGCCACTGTGGCACGGGGTGGCCGTGCTACAATTCTGGTTGTGCACGGTTTGGAAAATGTAAGAGAGCGTGTTTGGGGTTGTTTTGTGGTTTTGGTGTTTGGTAGGTGTTTGGGGGATGGAAGCTTGGCCAAGAGGGTAGCCTAAGCTCTGATACCAAATGATGTATTCAAGCTTCACTAAGGCAAGTATTTGCTAAAGTGAATCAAGAATGCACTTAGGTAGAAAACATGAAAAGAAAATCAAGAACCAAGATAGATCAAGTGGACTAGCAAGGGTGATGATAATCCACCTTGGTTTGCACACTTGGGCAAATCTTCTTCCTTCAACTAAGTTACAGAAGTTAATCACCTTCTTAGTTGAATTACGAAGACCTAGAGACCCACTTGAGGTTGCCAAACACCCAAGATATAACACTAGGAATTTTGAAGAGAATTTGAGAGAGTTTACAAAACTCAAAGCTGAATGCAAGTTCATGTATGCTCTTGGCAGCCCAAGGCCTCCCTTTTATAGTGGGGGAAACCTTTAACAAGCTGAAAAAAAAGGATCCAACAAGCTCTTACACGTCCAAAAGCATGGGGGGACCAAAAAGCAAAAGACAAAAGCTGAAAAGTGCTTTTTACTTTACGTCAGCAACTTTTCAGTGCACATGGGTCAACTTTAAACAGCTATAACTCCTAGGTTTCTCATCCAAATTGGCTGCAATAGGTCTTGTTGGAAAGCTCTGGAAGTCAGCTTTCACAGGGCTCAAGTTGCACGCCATTTGGAGTAGCCGTTTTCGAGATATCAGGCAAAAGGTGCAGCATGTGCAAACTGGGACAGTTTCTGCTGCTTCTAGAAAAAGGCTCCCATTAACTTATTTCCTAGATACCTAACCTAGAACTCTTTATATGCCTTTGAAGCTGACATATTAAGGGTTCCAAAAAGTAATTTTGGCAGCCCTTTAAGTCTACCTAAGCTTGGGTATTAGGCTTGCAAAACCGGGCCAATTTCTGTCCAAACCGGGCAGCATGTGCAATGCATGTTTGATGATTTCTCGGACCATGGTATGAACCTCTTTGACTTCTTTGGTGGTTGTAGGGTCCCTTAGGCATGTGGCTTGGTCTTCACTTGTTTCCAAAGGATGGTCCCCATCAATCTGTTTGGACGCCCAAAGCTCCTCCATTTGGACTGAAACTTTTATGGCTTGAAATCATATTAAAAATATTATCAAGTGGCCATAAAAAAAACTCAGCCAAATTACACACTTGTGGAGCTATTAACCAGCAAATTAAGGGAAGAAACTCCCTTTTACCCGGGTAAAGGCAGCAGCTGCATATTATTCTTTTTGAGGTGCTTTTTGCTCTTATCAAGGTTTAATCCACTTGCAAATGACTTGATTAGAGTGCCAAGCTGCTGATTGAGGTCTCCGAAGCTACCAAGGTCGACACCTAAGCCTCAAGATCAACAATGAAGATGTGTCAAGCCACGGTTTAATCTAACCGTTTTTGGTGTTGTTTTGATTTTCAGGTTTTGCCTAGTTTAGCTTGTAAGGTAGTCTAGGGCCTATGTTTTGTACTAGGAAGCTTTGTATTTAAGCCCCCCCCAGGCCCTTTGGCCGGCCATCATGTTGAGAAAATAGATTGAAGTTGAGCTTTGCTCCTTTGAACTCCCAAACTCTCTTCTAGCTTATCTCTATCTTTGGCCGGGTAGGGGGGTGATCTAGCAAGAGTCTTAACCTCTCTTTGGTGGTGTTTCTGTATCCAAGGAGTTGTTAAGGGCCCTAGTACTAAACTTGGTGGTGTTTCTCTATCCAAGTGAGGTGCTAGTTTCGGTTCTATTCACAAAACTATCCTACTTTGAGCTTGTGTTTACAAAGGAAGCTTGAATCCGTTTGTTCTCTTTGCATTCTGATTTGGCTTGCTTTGGCTACCCCCCCTTGAGGATACATCATTCGTCCAGCATATCTTCAAGTCTAGGTATGGGATACCTATACTTGATGGTGATTTTGTTTATGGCTCTGCTGTCCACACACATTCGTTGGCTGCCATCCTTCTTAGGCACCAACAAGGCAGGTACGGCACAGGGGCTTAAGGACTCACGCACAAGTCCTTTTGAGATCAATTCTTCTACTTGCCGTAGGATCTCCATGGTTTCCTTTGGGTTCATTCTGTAAGCTGGCTTGTTTGGAAGAACTGAACCAGGAATGAGATCTATGTGATGTTGAATGTCCCGTTTAGGGGGTAATCCCGAGGGGATTTCTTCTGGAAATAGGTGACAGAAGGCTTGTATGAGTGATTTGGCAAATAGATGGGACGGTAATGGGGATTCTGGCTCATCTTGTACGGTGAGAATCCACTCCTTAAAAGCCTTGAATTCATGATTCGAAGCCCTTAAGAGAGTTTCACTAAAAGTGAGTAAACAACCAGAATGCTCATGTCCTTTTGTGGGTTTGTTTTTGAGGATTTCGGATGGTGATAATGGCTTGAGAGTAATCTTCTTGCCTCCCTTAGACAAGGAGTATGTATTCATAAAACCATCATGGATCACCCTTCGGTCAGACAACCAAGGCCTTCCCAACAATACATGGCATGCATCCATAGGTATAACATCACACCAAAGTTGGTCTTGATAGTTCTTACCAATGGATAAAAAAATAAGGCACCGTGAATTGACTGGAAGTCCTTTGCTTTGATTCAGCCATTGAATGTTGTAGGGATGGGGATGGGCCGTAGCTTGTAAACCAAGCTTCTCAATCATAGTAAGTGACACCATGTTTGCACAACTCCCACCATCAATGATCAATGAACACACCTTGCCTTGAACCGTGCACCTAGTGTGAAAAATGTTTTCCCTTTGTTCATCTTTGGTGCTCTTTTGGCCGTTCAAGACCCTCCTCAAACCCAGCATCTCTCCTTCATCAGCTTCCTCCTCGACTTCTTCTTGACTTTCTTCATGAGCTTCCGCAGTTTCATCCTCAATTTCACCTTCAACTTCTTGCTCATCCACAGCTCTCCACTCGGCTAAAGTGATTACTTTGCGGTTTGGGCACTCTGAAGCTATATGGCCTAACCCTTGGCACTTGAAACATCTTCTAGTGCTCATTGGATTGGGATTTGGACGAATTGGGGGGGCTGGGGCCTTTTGTGGTGCTTGGGTTCTTTGTGGATTGAAAGGGAAGGGATTTTGTGGCTTAGAAACTGGTTGGGAACTCCCCTTGTTAAAAGGTTGGTTCCGGGTTGGAGGTCTTTGATGTGGAGGCTTAAAAGTTTGCTTAGCCTTCTTTTGTTGCTCCACTTTGTGAGCAAGTACGCAAACCTCATCAAATGTAGTATAAGCTTGCAATTCAACGACGTTTGAGTACCTAGGATCGAGTCCTCCTAAGTACCTTACAATCGTTTGTTCTTCTGGTTCTTGCAAATCACATTTAATCACAAGCTTTTCAAATTCTCTAGTGTATTCTTCAACACTAAGATTGCCTTGATTCAGATTATGAAGTTGTGAATAACAATCTTGAACATACGTGGGGGGTAGGAATCTAGCCTTCAACTTGGTTTTCATCTTTTCCCAAGTTCTGATTTTAGTCTTACGTTCCCTAACTCTCTTAGCACATAAGTTGGCCCACCATAGAGAAGCATACTTACGTAATCTTAATGCCACCAACTTGATGTATATGAAGGTGGAAAGTGATCCAAATCAAACTCAAATCAAACTTAAGCAAAATGAAAAGAGAGAAAGATGGGGAAGATGAAGACTATCACCAAACAGGATAGAGATGGATAGTGCAAGACTTTGTGTATGAGATAATCCTTCCAGAGCCACTCACACCTTGGTCTTGGGCTAATTCCCTTCACTCTTCTGAGGAATCACTCCAAAGAAAAGAAGGAGAACCTAGAACACCACTTGAAGTAGCCAAATTCAAGATACAGAACTAGGAATTTTTGGGACACAAATGAGAATCACTCTCAAAGGTGCTTGAATTACTCTTGAAAATGCCTTAGAAATCTGATCTACAATGCTCGCACGCCCCCCCTTTATATAGGCTCAGCAAAAGACAACAAAAGGACTCAAATAACTCCTAACAATTAAAACTAGTAAAATAAAAAGACTAAGATAAATGGAAAGACACATCATAAAAGGGGTGGGGGAGGTTACAAGGAATATTCTAGGATTTCTTAGCTGATTCCACCAATCTAGAAGGCTCCAAAAACGTGCACAATGTCAGCCACACAATCACATGTAACCGAAGACTCTTCCTATTCCCAGAATTAATCCTTGCAGCTGCCTCAACTTCAACAGAGCATAACTTCCAGAATACTCGGACAAATCACGCGTTCTTGGGCTTGATAGAAAGCCCTGGAAGTCTAGTTTCCAGAATGGGCTCATTTGCTCAATTTGGATAAGCGGTTTGAAAGTTATGGCCCAAACAATGCACCTATCTCAGACTGGACTGGATCAGCAAAACGTATCTTTGAGTGATATTTTGCCCAATCAAATGATGTCCAAATTAAACAAACTTGGGCTTATTTGAAAGATGAAATCTTAAACTTCAAAACCAAATGGGCCCTCAAGTTGTGGGTCCACTTGAGCTTGTCCAAAAGTGGTCACAAAAATCGGGTTCCGCAGGGATGAATTCGGCACCAAATTTCTAGCAAAGCTTAACCTCTTTTTGACCTCGCCATAGTGTCGCGAGTCTTTGAACTCACTTAAGAAGACCAAATAGGCACATTTCCATGCATGATCTTCTTTGACCCTTTTCTTCTTTGAAATTGGACTTGAATAAAAATGATGCATATGGAAATATGCATCACAACTTGACTTTCTTTTCTTCTGGAACGTCCTTATACTCAAATACCCTCTCCACTGTGTGCAACCAGTCCAAGAAGTCCTCTGGATCAAGTTTGCCTTCATATTCTGGAATTTCAACTCTAAAATCATTAGAGTTACCTTGTCCTCTTGGCTCTTGTCGTGGTTCTCTGAATAATTCTTCATCACTTGAGGACTCAAGGTGGTGACTGAATACTTGCTCTCGGCCTTGTGATGCTGAATGGGATGGTTCTTCATTGAATTTTTGCTTTTGCTTAAGGAAGGCACCCAATTGCTTGCGTAAATATTCATTCTGGGCCTTGAGCTCTTGGTTAGTAGAAGTAATCTCGTGATTACTCTTCATAATAGTATCAAGCCTCTCTTCTATGCTCATACTAGTACTCATGTTGTGTTTGAGAAATGGAGAAGAAGGAAGTTTGGATTTATGGGTTCAATACCAGGCCAAGATGAAACACAGCTCTGATACCAAATATGATGTAAAGGCCAAGGGTAGGGACAACCCAAGCAACCTCACATCAAAGAAAGACAATTCGAGAAGGGAAGACGCACGTTCGTGCGTCCAACTGTGTGCAGCCTCGGGTTGCAAATTGCAGGGTACGCACGGGCGTGCGTGGACTGTGATATGCTTGCCTTGGATGAATCTTCACGGTTTTGAATGTCTTTGAGAGCAAAGCCTATTCTAATGCAATGAGCTTTGTTTGGACTTGATTCTATGAGGGGAAAGGTAGAAGGAGTAGTTTTGAAAGGGGAAAATGGAAGTATGGTAGGTGGTTTAATGGAATGACTTGAAGATCATTCAAGTATTGAAGATGATAAATGAAGAACACGTAGAACACAGAAGATCAACTTGAAGATTCAAGCTAATTAAGTGAATTAGGATAGAACTAAACTCGAGGATTAGATACAGAAACACCACTAATCTTTGAGTTTAGGGCCCTTAAGCTTGATCAAGATACAGAATCACCTCTCAATCAAGATTAAGACTCACTTGAACACCACTTAGTTTGGCCTAAACTAAGATAAGCAAGCAAGAGTTTTGAAGAGAAAGCTCACAAGCTCTCTATGATTTTCTTTTACTAAAAACTGAAGCTCCTTTTTCCTTTGGCCGTGAAAGGCCTTACATAAGCAGCAAAATGACCAAACTGAGCAAGCTAGCAAGCACCTCTCTTTTCCTTCCTAGGAGGGAAAGGTATTAACTAGCTCTAATTGCCACGGTTAGAGCTAAATGGCTTCAAGCATGCTTAAGACTAATCAAAACACCCTTAAACCTTCAAAAAAAACAAGGCAAATGATCATTACAACATAATCAACTAGTCCCTAAGCTTAATCAGCATTCAAAGGCAGCAAGTGGCCATGTGAGTAGCCGAAAAGTGGCAATCCCCTTTGCGGCTGACCAATGGCGTTCAAGGGACATCTTTCCTTGTCTCTTCCTTCTCATTGGCCGTTCTTTCCAAGGTTGCAGCTGATGATGATTGTCTTAAGGTGTGTGCCCAGCCTTGGGAGGTGTGCCAACTCAGTTGATAGCAAGGAAACCCACCGGAAAAGGTTTGCTCAGCCGTGCCTCCAAACCGTGTGCAATGGGCAGTTTTACACTCGGTTTTCAGGCCAAGTTTACCCAAAGCAAAAAGGGATATGGCTTGGGTTTTAAACGTGGGGGAGAAAGTTTAAGGTGTAAATACACCCCCTCATTTAAGAAGTCAAGGCTAAACATGGATTAAGTAAGGTAATCACATGCAAACTTTTAACCGTGCAGAATTGGACTAATTCTGGCCGGTTGGGAAAAACGCCTTTGATCTTTCATTCTCTTGTGGCATGACTTGAATTCAATGCTTGGACTTGAAAGTTAATTTCCTGAGGATTCCAAAAATGCAAAAATATTGGCCTTAAGCCATGAAATGGCTTAAGAAATCAGATGCACAAAACCGGGCTTGTGCAAGCCGGTTGTGCCAGTCTCAGCTTCTTGCCAAAGGTGAGCCATGTTCTTGGTTTGGGACCTTGTTCTTAACCGACTTGGACTTGTCTCATCTGGAGCTAGGTCTTGGCTAGGTAGGTCTCCATCACACGTACTCTATGGTCGTCCAATGAATGTGAAGCATGTGAACCAATGGGAGAAGAACACAAGGCAAAATTGGATTTGACCACTTCAAGGACACATGTTAACTTCAGATTTTTCCCTTCTCCCTATGGTGGGCGCCGAAATGGACTTCCTTCAGCAAAAGGAAAGCTTGTATTTTTGATTAATTAGCTAGCAAAGTTAGTATTCAGTTGTTTGTCAAGGTATTACACCGGTTATTTAGGATTATATTAGAACCGTGATGCATATTTCCATATGCATCATTTTTATTCAAGTCTAATTTCAAAGAAGAAAAGGGTCAAAGAAGATCATGCATGGAAATGTGCCTATTTGGTCTTCTTAAGTGAGTTCAAAGACTCGCGACACTATGGAAAGGTCAAAAAGAGGTTAAGCTTTGCTAGAAATTTGGTGCCGAATTCATCCCTGCGGAACCCGATTTTTGTGACCACTTTTGGACAAGCTCAAGTGGACCCACAACTTGAGGGCCCATGTTCTTTGGAAGCTTAAGATTTCATCTTTCAAATAAGCCCAAGTTTGTTTAATTTGGACATCATTTGATTGGGCAAAATATCACTCAAAGATACGTTATGCTGATCCAGTCCAGTCTGAGATAGGTGCATTGTTTTGGCCATAACTTTTAAACCGCTTATCCAAATTGAGCAAATGAGCCCATTCTGAAAACTAGACTTCCAGGGCTTTCTATCAAGCTAAAGAACGCGTGATTTGGCCGAGTATTCTGGAAGTTATGCTCTGTTGAAGTTGAGACAGCTGTAAGGATTAATTCTGGAAATATGAAGAGTCTTCGGTTACATGTGATTGTGTGGCTGACATTGTGCACGTTTTTGGAGCCTTCTAAATTGGTGTAATCAGCTAAGAAATCCTAGAATATTCCTTGTAACCTCCCCCACCCCTTTTATGATGTGTCTTTCCATTTATCTTAGCCTTTTCATTTTACTAGTTTTAATTGTTAGGAGTTATTTGAGTCCTTTTGTTGTCTTTTGCTGAGCCTATATAAAGGGGGGGGCGTGTGAGCATTGTAGATCAGATTTCTAAGGCATTTTCAAGAGTAATTCAAGCACCTTTGAGAGTGATTC
The DNA here is from genome assembly GCA_029747015.1 of Carnegiea gigantea. NCBI lineage: Eukaryota > Viridiplantae > Streptophyta > Magnoliopsida > Caryophyllales > Cactaceae > Carnegiea > Carnegiea gigantea. Next base: position 44,389 of record JAKOGI010002358.1, read on the forward strand.
TCATTTGTGTCCCAAAAATTCCTAGTTCTATATCTTGAATTTGGCCAATTCAAGTGGTGTTCTAGGTTGTCCTTCTTTTCTTTAGAGTGATTCCTCAGAAGAGTGAAGGGAATTAGCCCAAGACCTAGTTGTGAGTGGCTCTGGAAGGATTATCTCATATACAAAGTGTTGCACTATCCATCTCTATCCTGTTTGGTGATATTCTTCATCTTCCCCATCTTTCTCTCTTTTCATTTTGCTTAAGTTTGATTTGAGTTTGATTTGGATCACTTTCCACCCACATATACATCAAACCGGATGTAAGCTATTTTACTTAGCATAGAAGGTTACCCTCCTAGGGTGGAAACCTCTTATGACCGGCCATCCTTGCCTATTTAATGGCCTTGTAGCCTTCTTTTTGAAAACACTCAATTTAATTTGGACTTCATTTGATTGGGCAAAGTAGCACTCAAAGGGAAGTTGTCCTGCTCCAGTCCAGTTCTGATATAGGTGTAATGTTCGGACCATAACTTTTGATCTACTTATCCAAATTGAGAAAATGAGCCCATTCGGGAAAATAGATTTCCAGGGCTTTCCAACAAGCCCCGAATCACCTGATTTGGACGTGTGTGCTGAGAGTTATGCTCAGTTGAAGTGAAGGCTGCTGCATGGAATTAATGCTGGGCAAATGAAGAGACATAGGTTACATGACATCACCTTGCTGACATCATGCACGACTTGGAGTGTTCTACATGGATGTTTTCAGCTGATTGGAAGCCTAGAATATTCTTTGTAACCTCCCCCATTCCTTTAAGTTGTGTCTTTTTATTTTTCCTAAGTCTTTTCAATTTTCTAGCTTTAAATTGTTAGGAGTTTGTGTCTTTTGCTTGTCTTGTTGTTGCCTATCTATAGTGGGGGTGTGAAGTGTTTCTCAATTCAGAGTTGTAAGCTTTCCCAAGTGAAATACAATTACCTTTGAGTGTGATTCTCAAAAGTATTCCAAATCCCGAGTTCTATATCTTGAATTTTGGCAAGTTCAAGTGGTGTTCTAGGTTCTCTTTTCTTTTTCAATTGGAGTGATTTCTTGGTGAAGACGAGAGGATTTGCCCAAGATCAAGCCCTTGAGTGGCTCCGCGAAGGATTATCTCAAGTGCAAGGTTTTGTTTATCCTTTGTTCTTTTTTGTTATTATTTTCATTCCATCTCAATCAACCTTCCATTTTCTCTTTTCTTTGGTTCAATTCTTATTTGGGTTTATTTGAGTTTGATTTGGTTCACTTACCACCCACATATACATCAGTTGGTATCAGAGCCACGGTTCTTAAGTGACCCACTTCACACCCAAATACATCCCAAAAAGCCAAAACACAAAAACAAAAAAAAGGCACAAACCGGCAAACCCAGTCTCGAAGACCAGAGAAGCAGCACGGTGCCCCCGTGCCACCAAGCACGACCGTGCCACTATACTTTTCTGCATTTCCTCAAGTCGAAGCATAGCACGGTTCCCCAGTGCCCCTTGCACGACCGTGCCCTCCCTCCTCTTCTCCAAAACAGCCTTTTTCTAGCCTAAACACAGAACCCACAAAGACCCCTTAAGCATTCATCCATCATGATTTCTCTTGGGAACTTGAGAAAAGAGATTGCTTTGATTGAAAAGGAGATGGTCATCCTTGAAACTCCAAAGTTTCGTGGCCAAAAGAAGATTTCCCTTACTGGATTTCCAAAGTGGATCAAGTTTTCACTCGCTACAATATTGACGAGCAAGAGAAGTTTAAGGTGGTTATCAAGAAGCTCCGAGGCCATGCGCTTGAACGGTGGGAAAAGTACAAGTATAAGAGGAAGAAGAGAGGAAAAAGTAAGATCAGAACATGGGATAAGTTAAGAGGGAAATTAATGGATACTTTCGCTCCAACCTCTTACTTACACAAGCATCCATTTGTTTCCTTTGAGAAATTTAACTCCAACAAAGATGAAGAGATCCTTGGAGAAAAAGCTTCAAGCCTAGTTGACCTACCTCTTGTTTTTGGTGATTGTGGTGATGAAGTGACCTCTGAACTTGAGGCCCAAAGATCCGAGTTGAAGCAAGAAGAGATTGTGCAAGAAATTGAGCAATCCTTCACCCAAGAAGGGTGCCAAGAAGATAATGAGGTGAATTTGAGCATAACCCTAAGAATTGAAGAGCATGTAGTTAAAGACCTTGAAGTGATGAAGCCATGTAGGGTTGCTGAAGAGTTTGAACAACTCTTGATTCAAGAAGTACGCCCTATCGAACTCCAAGCACCCGAGTTGGAGGCATGTGGGGTTATTGAAGAAGTTGAGCAACTCTTGACCCAAGAAGAATTCACCTTAACCCCCATTCAACCTTCCCAACCCCTCAAACCACAAAGGACCGACAAGCCTTAACCCTCATTCATCCTTCCCAAACCCTTGCCCCCAAAGAAGATTTCTTACTTCCGCCTCTTCTCCTCCCCAGGTATGACCCGTTTTATCATCCTCCCCTCACCCTCTTCTATATCTCTCTAGAGGTGATGCCCTGTGACCTCCTTCCCCAAAAGCTCTCATATTGTGAGCGTGACCCCTTTCTTGAGAAGCTTGCTAACCCATTGAGTTTGAGGACAAACTCAAAACCACCCGGGGAGTATGATGCATATTCCCATATGCATCATTTTTATTCAAGGTCAACTTCCAAGAAGAAAAGTGTCAAACAAGAGCGTGCATGGGAACTCTCACATTTTCTCTTATTATGTGAGTTCAAGGACTTTAGACACCATGAAGTAGTCAAGCAAGTGGCAAAAATCTAGATAAAACTCATATTCCTTCCGGAAGAATTGGTGCCCGATTCATCCCTGCGGAAGGTAATTTTTTTGCTCATTTTTTGGACTAGCTCAAGTGGACCCACAACTTGACGGGCCTCATGGTTTTGAAGCGTAAGATGTCAGCTTTAAAATAAGCCCAATTTTATTTAATTTGGACGTCATTTGATTGGGCAAAGTAGCACTCAAAGGAAAGTTGTCCTGCTCCAGTCCAGTTCTGATATAGGTGTAATGTTCGGACCATAACTTTTGATCTACTTATCCAAATTGAGCAAATGAGCCCATTCTGGATAATAGATTTCCAGGGCTTGCCAACAAGCCCAGAATCACCTGATTTGGACGTGTGTGCTGAGAATTATGCTCAGTTGAAGTAGAGGCTGCTGCAAGGATTAAATGCTGGGCAAATGAAGAGACTTTGGTTACATGACATCATGTGGATGACATCATGCACGACTTGGATGGATTTCTTCAGCTGATAGGAAGTCTAGAATGTTCATTGTAACCTCCCCCATTCCTTTAAGTTGTGTCTTTTTATTTTTCCTAAGTCTTTTCAATATTCTAGCTTTAAATTGCTAGGAGTTTGTGTCTTTTGCTTGTCTTGTTGTTGCCTATATATAGTGGGGGTGTGAAGTGTTTCTCAATTTAGAGTTGTAAGCTTTTCCAAGAGTAGTACAAACACCTTGATAGTGATTCTCATTTGTGTCCAAAAAAAAAATCCCTAGTTCTATATCTTGAATTTTGGCAAGTTCAAGTGGTATTCTAGGTTCTCTTTTCTTCTCTAATTGGAATGATTCCTTGGTGAAGACGAGAGGATTTGCCTAAGATCAAGTCCTTGAGTGGCTCCGCGAAGGATTATCTCAAGTGCAACGTCTTGTTTATCCTTTGTTCTTTTTTGTCATTATTTTCATTCCATCTCAATCAACCTTCCATTTTCTCTTTACTTTGGTTCAATTCTTATTTAGATTTATTTGAGTTTGATTTGGTTCACTTACCACCCACATATACATCAATTGGTATCAGAGCAAAGGTTTTAAAGTGACCCACATCACACCCAAATACATTAAAAAAAAACAAAAAAAAAAACGTGAACATCCAGTGTCCACAGGCCAGAAATTTCGCACGGTGCCCCCGTGCCATACCACACGACCGTGCCATATTCATTTTCCAGAAATCTTCAAGTCGAAGCATAGCACGGCCTGTCCGTGCCCCCTTACACGACCGTGCCACTTTTCCTGCTGCATATTCTTCCTTCAAAGCATCTCCAACATGTCTACAAAGTCCACAAGAAGCAACCAAGCACGTGTGGAAGAGTTAGAAGCTCAAGTCACTTATCTTCGAACTCAACTTGGGCAACTTTTGGAGGAAAAACGAAGGTGGGTTCATAGCCCCACTTCCTCTCTTCCTCATGAACCGGTGGTTGAATCGGAAGAAGAAGTCCTTCAATCCCGAGCCAATTCTAGTGACGAAGAAGCCCCAAGGAGACGAAGGCAAGGAAGCAATATTGGTGATGTCCGAATTGACATCCCCGAATTTGAAGGCCAACTTGACCCGGACTTATTTCTCGATTGGTTGCACACCATTGAGAGGATCTTTGAATATGAGGACATTCCGGAAGACAAGAAGGTAAAACTCGTAGCCCTTAAACTCCGCAAATATGCTTCAATCTGGTGGGCTAACCTTGGAGCGAAAAGAGCAAGAAATGAGAAAGGGAAAATTAGAACGTGGGCCGAAATGAAAGAAAAACTCAAGGCAAGTTTCTTCCCTCACACTATGTGCAAGATAATTATCTGAAACTCCACCGCCTCAAGCAAGGATCAAAAAGTGTGGAAGAATACACTCGGGAGTTTGAACAACTCCTCCTCAAGTGTGATTTTAAAGAAGATGATGTACAAACATTGGTAAGATATTTGAGTGGTCTTGATGAATCAATTGCTCATGTAATTGAGTTGCAACCCTATTCATCCCTTGATGACTTGAGTTCTCTAGCCTATATAAGGTAGAGCAACAAAAGAAGACTAAGGAAAAGAGCATCTTTTCCAAGACTCCTTCCCGTCCTTTTTCTCAAGAACCACCTTACTTTCCCCCACAAATTCAAACCCCCTCACCCGCCAAAAGTGTCCCTCCCATCACCCCTCCACCTCCCAAAAAAGTGCCCTCACGGCCAAAAGACCAAGTTCGGTGTTTCCGTTGTCAAGGTATGGGACATTTTGCATCTGATTGTCCTAACAAGAGGATTGTTTCCCTGGCTGAGTACCAGGCTTCTTTTGAGGAGCATGAACATGAAGAAGAGGAAAGCTTGGAAGAAAAAGAAGAAGAGGTTATCATAGGCCCCGATGAAGGTGAGTTGCTTGTCATTAGGCGAGCATTGAGTGGATTTGCTACTCAAGAAGGCTTGGGAAAAAGAGAGGCGATTTTCCACACAAGGTGCACTATTCAAGGGAAAGTTTGTACCCTCATCATCGATGGAGGTAGTTGTACAAATGTTGCATCCAAAACCATGGTGGACAAGCTCAAACTTGCGACTACACCCTATCCTAAGCCTTATAGCATCCAATGGCTAAATCAAGGCAAAGGTATATACATTTCTCATCAGGGCCTCATTTCTCTTTCTATTGGAGACCACTATAAGGATGAGATATTGTGTGACATTCTTCCTATGGATGCAAGCCATATATTGTTGGGTAGACCATGGATGTTTGATCGCCATGTAATTCATCATGGGCACCTCAACACCTACTCCTTTATTAAGGATGAGAAGAAAATCACCTTGACCCCTATTCCATCGTCCCAAAGCCCCAAGCCACAAAAGGACCGACAAGCCTTAACCCTCATTCATCCTTCCCAACCCCTTGCCCCCAAAGAAGATTTCCCACCTCCGCCTCTTCTCCTCACCAGGTGTGACCCGTTTTATCATCCTCCCCTCACCCTCTTCTATATCTCTCTAGAGGTGATGCCCTGTGACCTCCTTCCCCAAAAGCTCCCATATTGTAAGCGCTACCCCTTTCTTGAGAGGCTTGCCAACCCTTTGAGTTTGAGGACAAACTCAAAACAACCCGGGGAGTATGATGCATATTTCCATATGCATCATTTTTATTCAAGACCAAATTCAAAGAAGAAAAGGGTCAAAGAAGATCATGCTTGGAAGTGTGCTTATTTGGTCTTATTAAGTGAGTTCAAAGACTCACGACACTATGAAGAGGTCAAAAAGAGGTTAAGCTTTGCTAGAAATTTGGCGCTGAATTCATCCCTGCGGAACCCGATCTTTTGTGACCACTTTTGGACAAGCTCAAGTGGACCCACAACTTGAGGCTCCACATGGTTTTGAAGTTTAAGATTTCAGCTTTCAAATAAGCCCAAGTTTTTTTAATTTGGACGACATTTGATTGGGCAAAATATCACTCAAAGATACGTTATGCTGATCCAGTCCAGTCTGAGATAGGTGCATTGTTTGGGCCATAACTTTCAAACCGCTTATCCAAATTGAGCAAATGAGCCCATTCTGGAAAATAGACTTCCAGGGCTTTCTAACAAGCCCAAGAACTCGTGATTTGGCCGAGTATTCTGGAAGTTATGCTCTGTTGAAGTTGAAGCAGTTGCAAGGATTAATGCTGGGAATATGAAGAGTCTTAGGTTACATATATTTGTGTGGCTGATATGGTGCACGTTTTAGATGCTTCTAGATTGATGTAATCAGCTGCAAAAATCCTAGAATATTCCTTGTAACCTCCCCCACCCCCTTTTATGATGTGTCTTTTCATTTTTCTTAGACTATTCATTAGCTAGTTTTAATTGTTAGGAGTTATTTGAGTCTTTTGATTGTCTTTTGCTGAGTCTATAAAAGGGAAGGGGCATGTGAAGCTAATCATTCAGCATTGTAAGAGATTTCCAAAGTAATACAAGCACCTTTGATAGTGATTCTCATTTGTGTCTCAAAAATTCCTAGTTCTATATCTTGAATTTGGCTAATTCAAGTGGTGTTCTAGGTTCTCTATCTTTTCCAATTGGAGTGATTCCTTGGTTAAGGCAAGAGAATTAGCCCAAGATCAAGTCATTGAGTGGCTCCGTGAAGGATTATCTCAATTACAAGATTTGTTCTATCCCTTTTTCTTGTGTAGTGAAGTTCTTCATCCATCTCATCCATCTTTCATTTCTCTTTCCAATTTGGCTTATTTGAGTTGGAGTTTGATTTGGTTCACTTGCCCACCCACATCTACATCAAGAAGAGTCCTATGGAAGAATGAGGAGAGGAAGGAAAGCAACCTCACACCATGGAGACATCAAGGTAGAGATCCCGGAGTTCGAAGGGAAGCTTGACCCCGACGAGTTTTTGTAATGGCTTCAAACCGTAGAGAGGATTTTTGACTACAAGGAGATCCCGGAGGAAAAGAAAGTGAAGCTTGTTGCCATTAGCCTCCGTAAGTATGCTTCTCTTTGGTGGTCTAACTTATGTGCCAAAAGAGCTAGGCAAGGAAAGGGAAAGATTCGAACATGGGAGAAAATGAGAGCCAAACTTAAAGCCTGTTTCTTACCCCCATCTTACCTACAAGATAACTACTCCCAACTTCACAACCTTGTCCAAGGTAACATGAGTGTTGAGGAGTACACTAGGGAATTTGAGAAGTTGTTAATCAAGTGTGACTTGAGAGAGCTCGAAGAGCAAACCATAGTGAGATATTTGGGTGGGTTAGATCCTAAATATGCTCATGTGGTAGAATTGCAACAATATACTACCTTTGATGAAGTGTGTGTCTTAGCCCATAAAGTGAAACAACAAAGAAAATCCAAGCTCCTCAAAAGAGAACCTCTCAAACCCTTTCTCGAGAGCCAACCCTTCAACAAGGGGAGCTCTTCCCCACCTTCTAAACCCACGGTTCCAACCCCTTTGATGCATATTCCCATATGCATCATTTTTATTTTTATTTTTATTTTTATTTTTATTTAAGGTCAACTTCCAAGAAGAAAAGTGTCAACCAAGAGCGTGCATGGGAACTCTCATATTTTCTCTTATTATGTGAGTTCAAGGACTTTAGACACCATGAAGAAGTCAAAGAAGTTGCCAAACTTTGCCGAAAATTAGCGTTCATGCCCGAAGAGGTAATGCCGCCTTCATCCCGAATTTTCCCGATTTTTGTGTGCACTTTTGGCCTAACTAAAGTGGTCCCACAACTTGAGGCTCCACATGGTTTTGAAGCTTAAGATTTCAGCTTTAAAATAAGCCCAAGTTTGTTTAATTTGGACGTCATTGATTGGGCAAAATATCACTCAAAGGTACATTATTCTGATCCAATCCAGTCTGAGATAGGTGCATTGTTTGGGCCATAACTTTTAAACCGCTTATCCAAATTGAGCAAATGAGCCCATTCTGGAAAATAGACTTCCAGGGCTTTCTAACAAGACCAAGAACGCGTGATTTGGCCGAGTATTCTAGAAGTTATGCTCTGTTGAAGTTGAGGCAGTTGCAAGGATTAATGCTGGGAATATGAAGAGTCTTCGGTTACATATACTTGTGTGGCTGATATTGTGCACGTTTTATATGCTTCTACATTGATGTAATCAGCTGCAAAAATCCTAGAATATTCCTTGTAACCTCCCCCACCCCTTTTATGATGAGTCTTTTCATTTTTCTTAGACTTTTCATTAGCTAGTTTTAATTGTTAGGAGCTATTTGAGTCCTTTGATTGTCTTTTGCTGAGTCTATAAAAAGGGGAGGGGCGTGTGAAGCTATTCATTCAGCATTGTAAGAGATTTCCAAAGCAATACAAGTACTTTGAGTGTGTTTCTCAAAAGTGCAACTAAATTCCTAGTTCTATATCTTGAATTTGGCTAATTCAAGTGGTGTTCTAGGTTCTCTTCCTTTTCCAATTGGAGTGATTCCTTGGTTAAGACAAGAGAATTAGCCCAAGATCAAATCATTGAGTGGCTCCGTGAAGGATTATCTCAATTACAAGATCTTGTTCTATCCCTTTTTCTTGTGTGGTGAAGTTCTTCATCCATCTCATCCATCTTTCATTTCTCTTTCCAATTTGGCTTATTTTGAGTTAGAGTTTGATTTGGTTCACTTACCCCCCCACATATACATCAATTGGTATCAGAGCCAAGGTTCTTAAGTGACCCACATCACACCCACATACATCCCAAAAAGCCAAACATACAAAAAAAAAAAAAACAAAAAAAAAAGGAGGCACAAACCGGCAAACCCAGTCTCGAAGACCAGAGAAGCAGCACGGTGCCCCCGTGCCATACCACACGACCGTGCCATATTCATTTTCCAGAAATTTGCAAGCCGAGACGCAGCACGGTGCCCCCGTGCCACCAAGCACGACCGTGCCACGGTAATTTTCTGCATTTCTTCAAGTCGAAGCATAGCACGGCCTGCCCGTGCCCCATTGCACGACCGTGCCACTTTCCCTGCTGCCTGTTCTTCCTTCAAAGCATCTCCAACATGTCTACAAAGTCCACAAGAAGCGACCAAGCACGTGTGGAAGAGTTAGAAGCGCAAGTCACCTATCTTCGAACTCAACTTGGGCAACTATTGGAGGAAAAACGAAGGTGGGTTCATAGCCCCACTCCCTCTCATCCTCATGAACCGGTGGTCGAATCGGAAGAAGAAGTCCTTCAATCCCGAGCCAACTCTAGTGACGAAGAAGCCCCAAGGAGACGAAGGCAAGGAAGCAATATTGGTGGTGTCCGAATTGACATCCCCGAATTTGAAGGCCAACTTGACCCGGACTTATTTCTCGATTGGTTGCACACCATTGAGAGGATCTTTGAATATGAGGACATCCTGGAGGACAAAAAGGTAAAACTTGTAGCCCTTAAACTCCGCAAATATGCTTCAATCTGGTGGGCTAACCTTGGAGCGAAAAGAGCAAGAAATGGGAAAGGGAAAATTAGAACGTGGGCCAAAATGAAAGAAAAGCTTAAGACCAAGTTTCTTCCCTTTCACTATGTGCAAGACAATTATCTCAAGCTCCATCGACTCAAGCAAGGATTCAAGAGTGTGGAAGAATACACTCGGGAGTTTGAACAACTCCTACTCAAATGTGATTTGAGAGAAGACGGCTCACAAACCTTGGTAAGATACTTAACCGGTCTTGATGAGTCCATTGCTCATGTAATTGAGTTGCAACCTTACTCATCCCTAGATGACTTGAGTTCTCTAGCCTACAAGGTAGAGCAACAAAAGAAATCTAAGGAAAAGAGCATCTTTTCCAAGACTCCTTCCCGTCCTTTTCTCAAGAATCACCTTACTTTCCCCCACAAATTCAAACCCCCTCACCCGCCAAAAGTGTCCCTCCCATCACCCCTCCACCTGCCACAAAAGTGCCCTCACGGCCAAAAGACCAGGTTCGTTGTTTCCGTTGTCAAGGTATGGGACATTTTGCATCTGAGTGTCCTAACAAGAAGATTGTTTCCCTGGCTGAGTCCCAAGCTTCTTTTGAGGAGCATGACCATGAAGAAGAGGAAAGTTTGGAGGAAAAAGAAGAAGAGGTTATCATAGGCCCCGATGAAGGTGAGTTGCTTGTTATTAGGCGAGCATTGAGCGGATTTGCTACTCAAGAAGGCTTGGAGCAAAGAGAGGCGATTTTCCACACAAGGTGCACTATTCAAGGGAAAGTTTGTCCCCTCATCATCGATGGAGGTAGTTGTACAAATGTTGCATCCAAAACCATGGTGGACAAGCTCAAACTTGAGACTACACCCCATCCTACGCCTTATAGCATCCAATGGCTAAATCAAGGCAAAGGTATAAACATTTCTCATCAGTGCCTCATTTCTCTTTCTGTTGAAGACCATTATAAGGATGAGATATTGTGTGACATTCTTCCTATGGATGCAAGCCATATATTGTTGGGTAGACCATGGATGTTTGATCGCCATATAATTCATCATGGGCGCCTCAATACCTACTCCTTTATTAAGGATGAGAAGAAAATCACCTTGCCCCCTATCCCATCGTGCCAAACCCCCAAGCCACAAAAAGACCGACAAGCCTTAACCCTCATTCATCCTTCCCAAACCCTTGCCCCCAAAGAAGATTTCCCACTTCCGCCTCTTCTCCTCACCAGGTATGACCCGTTTTATCATCCTCCCCTCACCCTCTTCTATAGCTCTCTAGAGGTAATGCCCTGTGACCTCCTTCCCCAAAAGCTCCCATATTGTGAGCGTGACCCCTTTCTTGAGAAGCTTGCTAACCCATTGAGTTTGAGGACAAAATCAAAACCACCCGGGAAGTATGACGCATATTCCCATATGCATCATTTTAATTTAAGGTCAACTTCCAAGAAGAAAAGTGTCAAACAAGAGCGTGCATGGAAACTCTCATATTTTCTCTTATTATGTGAGTTCAAGGACTTTAGACACCATGAAGAAGTCAAAGAAGTTGCAAAACTTTGCCGGAAATTGGCGTTCATGCCCGAAGACGTAATGCCGCCTTCATCCCGAAATTTCCCGCTTTTTGTGTGCACTTTTGGCCTACCTAAAGTGGTCCCAAAACTTGAGGCTCCACATGGTTTTGAAGTTTAAAATTTCAGCTTTCAAATAAGCCCAAGTTTGTTTAATTTGGACATCATTTGATTGGGCAAAATATCACTCAAAGATACGTTATGCTGATCCAGTCCAGCCTGAGATAGGTGCATTGTTTGGGCCATAACTTTCAAACCGCTTATCCAAATTGAGCAAATGAGACCATTCTGGAAAATAGACTTCCAGGGCTTTCTAACAAGCCCAAGAACGCGTGATTTGGCCGAGTATTATGGAAGTTATGCTCTGTTGAAGTTGAGGCAGTTGCAAGGATTAATGCTGGAAATATGAAGAGTCTTCGGTTACATATACTTGTGTGGCTGATATTGTGCACGTTTAGATGCTTCTAGATTGATGTAATCAGCTGCAAAATCCTAGAATATTCCTTGTAACCTCCCCCACCCCTTTTATGATGAGTCTTTTCATTTTTCTTAGACTTTTCATTAGCTAGTTTTAATTGTTAGGAGTTATTTGAGTCCTTTGATTGTCTTTTGCTGAGTCTATAAAAAGGGGAGGGGCGTGTGAAGCTATTCATTCAGCATTGTAAGAAATTTCCAAAGCAATACAAGCACTTTGAGAGTGATTCTCAAAAGTGCAACAAAATTCCTAGTTCTATATCTTGAATTTGGCAAATTCAAGTGGTGTTCTAGGTTCTCTACCTTTTCCAATTGGAGTGATTCCTTGGTAAGACAAGAGAATTAGCCCAAGACCAAGTCATTGAGTGGCTCCGTGAAGGATTATCTCAATTACAAGATCTTGTTCTATCCCCTTTTCTTGTGTAGTGAAATTCTTCATCCATCTCATCCATCTTTCATTTCTCTTTCCAATTTGGCTTATTTTGAGTTGGAGTTTGATTTGGTTCACTTACCCCCCCACATATACATCACCCTTCCACCACACAAAAGAACCAAGCTCCTCAAAAGAGCCTAACCCTTCCAAACCGTCCAAACCCCACAACCTTGAACACAAAAAGATGTTTTAAGTGTCAAGGTCTAGGCCACATAGCCTTGGAATGTCCAAATAGGAGAGTCATCTCCTTGGCCGAATGGGAAGCGACTAAGGAGGAAAAGGAGGAGGAGGACAAGGAGGTGTATTTCATGGAGGAGGTCGTGGAGGAGGCGGACGAAGGAGAGTTACTTGTGTTAAGGAGAGCCTTGAGTAGCCGTAAAGGAGACAAGGAGGACCAAAGGGAAGACCTCTTTCACACAAGATGCACGGTCCATGGCCAAGTGTGCTCCGTGATTATTGATGGTGGTAGTTGTGCGAACGTGGCCTCACTTAGCATGGTGGAGAAACTCAACCTCCAAGCCTCGGCTCACCCCCATCCTTACAACATCCAATGGCTCAATCAAGGTAAAGGATTGCAAGTAAATTCGAGATGCTTGATTTCATTTTCCATTGGTAAAAGTTACCAAGATGAGTTGTGGTGCGACATCATCCCCATGGATGCATGTCATCTTTTGTTGGAAAGGCCATGGTTGTTTAACCGAAAGGTGATGCATGATGGCTATTTGAATACTTATACCTTTCCAAAGGATGGAAAGAAGATCACCCTTGCCCCCCTAAGCCCACCCCAACTCCACAAAATTAAGCCCCAAAATAACCAAGAGCATTCAGGCTTACTCCTCACCACTAAAAAGCTACTTCTAAAGGTCTCACACCATGAGTTCAAGGACAATTTGAGGGCAAATTCTCCTCAACAAGGGGAGGATGATGGAGATCCATCCATGATCATGAATACCTACCCTCAAGGTGCTCCAAAACAATCAGAATCAATGGCTAAAGTGCAAAAAACATGCCTAGTTTGCCTTAGTCATTTTCAGCCTCATGATTAGAGGTGGGTGGTAAGTGAACCAAATCAACTCAAACTCAAACTAAACAAGAATCAACCAAAGAAAAGTGAATATGGTGGAAGATAGTTTGAGATGGTTTGAAGAATAATAACAAAAAGAACAAGGATAACAAGACCTTGTAATTAAGATAATCCTTCACGGAGCCACTCAATGACTTGATCTTGGGCTAATTCTCTTGTCTTAACCAAGGAATCACTCCAATTGGAAAAGAAAGAGAACCTAGAACACCACTTGAATGAGCCAAATTCAAGATATAGAACTAGGAATTTTGAGACACAAATGAGAATCACTCTCAAAGGTGCTTGTATTACTTTGAAAATCTCTTACAATGCTCAATGATGAAATGCACACACAACCCACCTTTTATAGACTAAACAAAGACAACCAAAAGACTCAAAAACTCCTAACAATTAAAACTAGAAAATGAAAAGACTAAGAAAAATGAAAAGACACATCATAAAAGGGGTGGGGGAGGTTACAAGGAATATTCTAGGATTTTTGCAGCTGATTACATCAATCTAGAAGCATCTAAAACGTGCACAATATCAGACACACAAATATATGTAACCGAAGACTCTTCATATTCCCAGCATTAATCCTTGCAACTGCCTCAACTTCAACAGAGCATAACTTACAGAATACTCAGCCAAATCACGCGTTCTTGGGCTTGTTAGAAAGCCCTGGAAGTCTATTTTCCAGAATGGGATCATTTGCTCAATTTGGATAAGCGGTTTGAAAGCTATGGCCCAAACAATGCACCTATCTCAGACTGGACTGGATCACCATAACGTATCTTTGAGTGATATTTTGACCAATCAAATGATGTCCAAATTAAACAAACTTGGGCTTATTTGAAAGATGAAATCTTAAACTTCAAAAGCACATGGACCCTCAAGTTGTGGGTCCACTTGAGCTTGTCCAAAAGTGGTCACAAAAATCGGGTTCCGCAGGGATGAATTCGGCACCAAATTTCTAGCAAAGCTTAACCTCTTTTTGACCTCTCCATAGTGTCGCGAGTCTTTGAACTCACTTAAGAAGACCAAATAAGAACACTTCCAAGCATGATCTTCTTTGACCCTTTTCTTCTTTGAAATTGGACTTGAATAAAAATGATGCATATGGAAATATGCATCATACTCCCCGGGTTGTTTTGACTTTGTCCTCAAACTCAAAGGGTTGGCAAGCTTCTCATGAAGGGAGGCATGCTTATGAAATGGGAGCTGTTGTAGGAAGTGGTCAAAGGGCATCACCTCTAGAGAGATATAGAAGAGGGTGAGAGGAGGATGATAAAACGGGGCATATCTGGTGAGGAGAAGAGGCGGAAGTGGGAAATCTTCTTTGGGGGCAAGGGTTTGGGAAGGATGAATGAGGGTTAAGGCTTGTCGGTCCTTTTGTGGTTTGAAGGGTTGGGAAGGTTGAATGGGGGTTAATGTGATTTTGTGGGGAAAGGATAGGATATGGTCTTGCTCCTTTGGATTGAAATGAATATTTGCATGCTCTTCTTTAATTTCGTTTGGCTTTTGAGAAACCTTCTCTAAGTGAAGTATTTCTTCTTTTTCAACCTTGAGTTCAATTTCTTCTTCAAGGCTTTCCTCCTGATCGTTTTCTTCTTCCACGGCTTTCCTTTCTTCCAAGGTAATGACCTCGTTATTTGAGCAATCCGTGGATAAGTGTCCAAGCCCTTGGCACTTGAGACACCTCCTAGGTTGTGGGGGAAAGATCATTTGTGGGGTTGGGTCTTTTTGTGGGGTGGAAGGGAATGAACCCGTGAGCTTAACGGAGATACTTTCTTCCATGGGCATGTAAATGGATGGGTAAAAGGAACCCTTCAACTTACTACTCAATTTCTTCCAAGTTCTCACCTTTTCTTTTCCTTTCTTTTTTCGCTCAAACTTGTATTTATTCCACCACTGAAGTGCACATCCTCTCAATCTTGAAATAACCACTTCGAACTTCTCTTGGTCACTAAGGACACAACAAGCAAAAACTCGTTCCACCTTAGATAACCAACCTGCGAACTCTTCCTTTTCGCCATGAAATTTTGGAATTGCAAAACAAGCATATCCAATATCAATAACAGCTAGTTCTTTCTCCAAGTTCTTTGAAGACGGCATGAAGGATGAGGTCTAGGGTTCTTCGTGGATTGATTTGAAACGAAAGTTGGCTGTGGCAAAGGTGGCACGGTCGTGCAAGGGGGCACGGGCAGGCCGTGCTATACTTCAACTGAAGAAAAGCAGAAAAGTAGAGTGGCACGGTCGTGCTTGGCGGCACGGGGGCACCGTGCTCCGTCTCGACTTGAAGATTTCTGAAAAAATGATATGGCACGGTCGTGTATGGTGGCACAGGGGCACCGTGCTGCTTCTCTAGTCTTCGAGACTCGGATTGCCGGTTTGTGCCTCTTTTTGTTTTTGTGTATTTTGGCTTTTTGGGATGTGTTTGGGTATGATGTGGGTCACTTAAAAACCTTGGCTCTGATACCAATTGATGTAGATGTGGGTGGCAAGTGAACCAAATCAACTCAAACTCAAACTAAACAAGAATCAACCAAAGAAAAGTGAATATGGTGGAAGAGAGTTTGAGATGGTTTGAAGAATAATAACAAAAAGAACAAGGATAAACAAGACCTTGTAATTAAGATAATCCTTCACGGAGCCACTCAATGACTTGATCTTGGGCTAATTCTCTTGTCTTAACCAAGGAATCACTCCAATTGAAAAAGGAAGAGAACCTAGAACACCACTTGAATGAGCCAAATTCAAGATATAGAACTAGGAATTTGAGACACAAATGAGAATCACTCTCAAAGGTGCTTGTATTACTTTGGAAATCTATTACAATGCTGAATGATTAGCTTCACATGCCCCTCCCCTTTTATAGACCCAGCAAAAGACAATCAAAAGACTCAAATAACTCCTAACAATTAAAACTAGCTAATGAAAAGTCTAAGAAAATGAAAAGACACATCATAAAGGGGGTGGGGGAGGTTACAAGGAATATTCTAGGATTTTTGCAGCTGATTACATCAATCTAGAAGCATCTAAAACGTGCACAATATCAGCCACACAAATATATGTAACCTAAGACTCTTCATATTCCCAGCATTAATCCTTGCAACTGCCTCAACTTCAAAAGAGCATAACTTACAGAATACTCGGCCAAATCACGCGTTCTTGGGCTTGTTAGAAAGCCCTGGAAGTCTATTTTCCAGAATGGGCTCATTTGCTCAATTTGGATAAGCGGGTTGAAAGTTATGGCCCAAACAATGCACCTATCTCAGACTGGACTGGATCAGCACAACGTATCTTTGAGTGATATTTTGCCCAATCAAATGATGTCCAAATTAAACAAACTTGGGCTTATTTGAAAGCGGAAATCTTAAACTTCAAAAGCACATGGACCCTCAAGTTGTGGGTCCACGTGATCTTGTCCAAAAGTGGTCACAAAAATCGGGTTCCGCAGGGATGAATTCGGCACCAAATTTCTAGCAAAGTTTAACCTCTTTTTGACCTCTCCATAGTGTCGTGAGTCTTTGAAATCACTTAAGAAGACCAAATAAGCACACTTCCAAGCATGATCTTCTTTGACCCTTTTCTTCTTTGAAATTGGACTTGAATAAAAATGATGCATATGGAAATATGCATCACTTCATCCTGTTTTCGGCCTGTGGACAAACCCGGTTTTGTACACCTTTTTACATGACCTTCCAATAGATATGATTGGGATGCAGGAGGCCTAACTTTAATTTTAAGATGTGTTCTTTCCAATAAGACCAATTGCAAGTCATTTGGAGGTCATTTGCTACCTCAAATCAGCTGTTGAAGTCAAGTGCTCAAAACTGTTTCAATTCTGCCCAGTTCTGGAAATGGGTCTGTTTGGACGCCCAAAGCTCCTCCATTTGGACTGAAACTTTTATGGCTTGAAAGCATATTAAAAATATTATCAAGTGGCCATAAAAAAACTCAGCCAAATTACACACTTGTGGAGCTATTAACCAGCAAATTAAGGGAAGAAACTCCCTTTTACCCGGGTAAAGGCAGCAGCTGCATATTGTTCCTTTTGAGGTGCTTTTTGCTCTTATCAAGGTTTAATCCACTTGCAAATGACTTGATTAGAGTGCCAAGCTGCTGATTGAAGTCTCCCAAGCTCCCAAGGTCGACACCTAAGCCTCAAGATCAACAATGAAGATGTGTCAAGTGATGTAGATGTGGGTGGCAAGTGAACCAAATCAAACTCCAACTCAAATAAGCCAAATTGGAAAGAGAAATGAAAGATGGATGAGATGGATGAAGAACTTCACTAAACAAGAAAAAGGGATAGAACAAGATCTTGTAATTGAGATAATCCTTCACGGAGCCACTCAATGACTTGATCTTGGGCTAATTCTCTTGTCTTACCAAGGAATCACTCCAATTGGAAAAGATAGAGAACCTAGAACACCACTTGAATTAGCCAAATTCAAGATATAGAACTAGGAATTTTGAGACACAAATGAGAATCACTCTCAAAGGTGCTTGTATTACTTTGGAAATCTCTTACAATGCTGAATGATTAGCTTCACATGCCCCTCCCCTTTATAGACTCAGCAAAAGACAATCAAAAGACTCAAATAACTCCTAACAATTAAAACTAGCTAATGAAAAGTCTAAGAAAAATGAAAAGACACATCATAAAAGGGGGTGGGGGAGGTTACAAGGAATATTCTAGGATTTTGGCAGCTGATTACATCAATCTAGAAGCATCTAAAACGTGCACAATATCAGCCACACAAATATATGTAACCGAAGACTCTTCATATTCCCAGCATTAATCCTTGCAACTGCCTCAACTTCAAAAGAGCATAACTTCCAGAATACTCGGCCAAATCACGCGTTCTTGGGCTTGTTAGAAAGCCCTGGAAGTCTATTTTCCAGAATGGCTCATTTGCTCAATTTGGATAAGCGGTTTGAAAGTTATGGCCCAAACAATGCACCTATCTCAGACTGGACTGGATCACCACAACGTATCTTTGAGTGATATTTTGCCCAATCAAATGATGTCCAAATTAAATAAAATTGGGCTTATCTTAAAGCTGAAATCTTAAACTTCAAAACCACATGGACCCTCAAGTTGTGGGTCCACTTGAGCTTGTCCAAAAGTGGTCACAAAAAATCGGGTCCGCAGGGATGAATTCAGCGCCAAATTTCTAGCAAAGCTTAACCTCTTTTTGACCTCTTCATAGTGTCGTGAGTCTTTGAACTCACTTAATAAGACCAAATAAGCACACTTCCAAGCATGATCTTCTTTGACCCTTTTCTTCTTTAAAATTGGACTTGAATAAAAATGATGCATATGGAAATATGCATCATACTCCCCGGGTTGTTTTGAGTTTGTCATCAAACTCAAAGGGTTGGCAAGCCTCTCAAGAAAGGGGTCGCGCTTACAATATGGGAGCTTTTGGGGAAGGAGGTCACAGGGCATCACCTCTAGAGAGATATAGAAGAGGGTGAGGGGAGGATGATAAAACGGGTCACACCTGGTGAGGAGAAGAGGCGGAGGTGGGAAATCTTCTTTGGGGGAAAGGGTTTGGGAAGGATGAATGAGGGTTAAGGCTTGTCGGTCCTTTTGTGGCTTGGGGCTTTGGCACGATGGAATAGGGGTCAAGGTGATTTTCTTCTCATCCTTAATAAAGGAGTAGGTGTTGAGGCGCCAATGATGAATTACATAGCGATCAAACATCCATGGTCTACCCAACAATATATGGCTTGCATCCATAGGAAGAATGTCACACAATATCTCATCCTTATAGTGGTCTCCAATAGAAAGAGAAATGAGGCACTGATGAGAAATGTATATACCTTTGCCTTGATTTAGCCATTGGATGCTATAAGGCTTACGATGGGGTGTAGTCGCAAGTTTGAGCTTGTCCACCATGGTTTTGGATGCAACATTTGTACAACTACCTCCATCGATGATGAGGGTACAAACTTTCCCTTGAATAGTGCACCTTGTGTAGAAAATCGCCTCTCTTTGCTCCAAGACTTCTTGAGTAGCAAATCCGCTCAATGCTCGCCTAATGACAAGCAACTCACCTTCATCGGGGCCTATGATAACCTCTTCTTCTTTTTCCTCCAAACTTTCCTCTTCTTCATGGTCATGCTCCTCAAAAGAAGCTTGGTACTCAGCCAGGGAAACAATCCTCTTGTTAGGACAATCAGATGCAAAATGTCCCATACCTTGACAACGGAAACAACGAACCTGGTCTTTTACCCGTGAAGGCACTTTTGTGGGAGGTGGAGGGGTGATGGGAGGGACACTTTTAGCGGGTGAGGGGGTTTGAATTTGTAGGGGAAAGTAAGGTGATTCTTGAGAAAAAGGACGGGAAGGAGTCTTGGAAAAGATGCTCTTTCCCTTAGATTTCTTTTGTTGCTCTACCTTATAGGCTAGAGAACTCAAGTCATCTAGGGATGAATAGGGTTGCAACTCAATTACATGAGCAATGGACTCATCAAGACCGGTCAAGTATCTTACCAAGGTTTGTGAGTCGTCTTCTCTCAAATCGCATTTGAGTAGGAGTTGTTCAAACTCCCGAGTGTATTCTTCCACACTCTTGGATCCTTGCTTGAGTCGATGGAGCTTGAGATAATTGTCTTGCACATAGTGAGAGGGAAGAAACTTGGCCTTGAGTTTTTCTTTCATTTTGGCCCAAGTTCTGATTTTCCCTTTCCCGGTTCTTGCTCTTTTCGCTCCAAGGTTAGCCCACCAGATTGAAGCATATTTTCTGAGTTTAAGGGCTACAAGCTTTACCTTCTTATCTTCCGGGATGTCCTCATATCCAAAGATCCTCTCAATGGTGTGCAACCAATCGAGAAATAAGTCCGGATCAAGTTGGCCTTCAAATTCGGGGATGTCAATTCGGACACCACCAATATTTCCTCCTTGCCTTCGTCTCCTTGGGGGTTCCTCATCACTTGAATTGGCATGGGAGTGATGGACTTCCTCTTCAGATTCAACCACCGGTTCATGAGGATGAGAGGGAGTGGGGCTATGAACCCACCTTCTTTTCTCCTCCAAAAATTGCCCAAGTTGAGTTCGAAGATAAGTGAGTTGTGCTTCTAACTCTTCCACACGTGCTTGGTCGCTTCTTGTGGACTTTGTAGACATGTTGGAGATGCGTTGAAGAAAGAATATGCAGCAGGGAAAGTGGCACGGTCGTGCAAGGGGGCACGGTCAGGCCGTGCTATGCTTCGGCTGAAGAAAATGCAGAAAAGTAGAGTGGCACGGTCGTGCTTGGCGGCACGGGGGCACCGTGCTCCGTCTCGACTTGAAGATTCCTGGAAAAAGAATATGGCACGGTCGTGTGTTGTGGCACGGGGGCACCGTGCTGCTTCTCTGGTCTTCAAGACTTCGGATTGCCGGTTTGTGCCTCTTTTTTTTTTTGTATTTTGGCTTTTTGGGATGTGTTTGGGTATGATGTGGGTCACTTAAAAGCCTTGGCTCTGATACCAATTGATGTAGATGTGGGTGGCAAGTGAACCAAATCAAACTCCAACTCAAATAAGCCAAATTGGGAAGAGAAATGAAAGATGGATGAGATGGATGAAGAACTTCACTACACAAGAAAAAGGGATAGAACAAGATCTTGTAATTGAGATAATCCTTCACGGAGCCACTCAATGACTTGATCTTGGGCTAATTCTCTTGTCTTACCAAGGAATCACTCCAATTGGAAAAGATAGAGAACCTAGAACACCACTTGAATTAGCCAAATTCAAGATATAGAACTAGGAATTTTTGAGACACAAATGAGAATCACTCTCAAAGGTGCTTGTATTACTTTGGAAATCTCTTACAATGCTGAATGATTAGCTTCACATGCCCCTCCCCTTTTATAGACTCAGCAAAAGACAATCAAAAGACTCAAATAACTCCTAACAATTAAAAACTAGCTAATGAAAAGTCTAAGAAAAATGAAAAGACACATCATAAAAGGGGGTGGGGGAGGTTACAAGGAATATTCTAGGATTTTTGCAGCTGATTACATCAATCTAGAAGCATCTAAAACGTGCACAATATCAGCCACACAAATATATGTAACCTAAGACTCTTCATATTCCCAGCATTAATCCTTGCAACTGCCTCAACTTCAACAGAGCATAACTTCCAGAATACTCGGCCAAATCACGCGTTCTTGGGCTTGTTAGAAAGCCCTGGAAGTCTATTTTCCAGAATGGGCTCATTTGCTCAATTTGGATAAGCGGTTTGAAAGTTATGGCCCAAACAATGCACCTATCTCAGACTGGACTGGATCAGCACAACGTATCTTTGAGTGATATTTTGCCCAATCAAATGATGTCCAAATTAAACAAAATTGGGCTTATTTGAAAGCTGACATCTTAAGCTTCAAAACCATGGGCCCTCAAGTTGTGGGTCCACTTGAGCTTGTCCAAAAGTGGTCACAAAAATCGGGTTCCGCAGGGATGAATTCGGCACCAAATTTCTAGCAAAGCTTAACCTCTTTTTGACCTCTTCATAGTGTCGTGAGTCTTTGAACTCACTTAATAAGACCAAATAAGCACACTTCCAAGCATGATCTTCTTTGACCCTTTTCTTCTTTGAAATTGGTCTTGAATAAAAATGATGCATATGGAAATATGCATCATCAAGCCACGGTTTAATCTAACCGTTTTTGGTGTTGTTTTGATTTTCAGGTTTTTGCCTAGTTTAGCTTGTAAGGTAGTCTAGGGCCTATGTTTTGTACTAGGAAGCTTTGTATTTAAGCCCCCCCAAGGCCCTTTGGCCGGCCATCATGTTGAGAGAATAGATTGAAGTTGAGCTTTGCTCCTTTGAACTCCCAAACTCTCTTCTAGCTTATCTCTATCTTTGGCCGGGTAGGGTGGTGATCTAGCAAGAGTCTTAACCTCTCTTTGGTGGTGTTTCTGTATCCAAGGAGTTGTTAAGGGCCCTAGTACTAAACTTGGTGGTGTTTCTGTATCCAAGTGAGGTGCTAGTTTCGGTTCTATTCACAAAACTATCCTACTTTGAGCTTGTGTTTACAAAGGAAGCTTGAATCCGTTTGTTCTCTTTGCATTCTGATTTGGCTTGCTTTGGCTACCCCCCTGAGGATACATCATTAACTTAATTCCATCACAAACAAACCTAAACACTTAATCTAAACTTGAGAAACACACATCCCTTCTCTTATTTTCATAAGTGTTCTTCACCTAATTCTTGTGATTCTCTAAGGATTACATCATTTTTGGTATCAGAGCAAGTTCAGATCCTTGCCTGGACCACACGTTACCCCAGCCTATACTCTGAACCAAAGCTAAATACAAAGCAAGTCATCAAACACATCCCTCATTCCAAAACACTCAAACCGGCTCTTCCTTTTTTCCACGGACAGCAAGTTGGCACGGGCACCCCGTGTCCACAAGCACGACCGTGCCACTTTGCTACGTGAAGAATCCTTGCCTTTTCATTCTAAACTCAATCCACACTTCAAGCCTTTCCTTCCCTCGATCACAAAATGAGTACTAGTATGTCAATGGATGAGAAACTTGAAGCTATTACCAATCAAATGCAAGAATTAGTCTTGAGTAATCAAGAACTCAGGGCTCAAAATGAATATCTGAAGAAGCAACTTGGTGATAGTATGAAGCAAAAACAGAAGATGCAAGGATCAGGAGGTATCAGAATAGAGGAGCCTAGTGAACGACCAAGAAGAATGAGCGGTGAGAATGAGGAAGATATTAATCGAGCTTTGTTTGAGTTAGAAGAAGAAGAAGTACCATTTGTGAGGGCTATTAGGGGTCCTAAACCTACTTCTAACTTAGGAGATTTCAAAGTTGAGATTCCTGAGTTTGAAGGAAAGTTAGACCCTGATGAGTTCATAGAATGGTTACAGACTGTAGAGAGAGTCTTTGAGTTCAAGGAAATACCTGAGAATAAAAAAGTGAAGCTAGTTGCTCTTAGATTGAGAAAGTACGCCTCCTTATGGTGGACGAACCTCAATGCCAAGAGAACTAGGGAGAGAAAGAGTAAAATTAGTACTTGGGATAAAATGAAAGCCAAGATAAAAGCACGTTTCCTACCTTCCACATACGTTCAAGATCAGCAGTACATACTCTTTCACCATTTTCACCAAGGCAAAATGAATGTTGAAGAATACACACGTGAGTTCGAAAAACTCATGATTAAATGCGACATTCATGAGCCTGAGGAGCAAACTATTGTTTGTTATCTAGGAGGGCTTGATCCTATAATAGCCAACATAGTTGATTTGCAAGCTTATACCTCATTCGATGAAGTTTGTATTCTGGCACATAAAGTGGAGCAGCAGAGAAAATCTAGAACCTATGTGTGTGATTTTTCCAAGCCATATTCTTCAACACCAAGCCGTAGGCAACCCTCTAACAAGGGGAGCTACACGCCTCAACCCATTAAACCCACGCCACCTTCCCCTTCCTTTCCACAAAAAACCCCAACTCCACAAAGGCTCCAGTAGATCCCAAATCATCCAAGCCAAACTAGCCAAAAGAGGTGTTATAAGTGTCAGGGCTTCAGACATATCGCATCTGATTGTCCAAGTCACAAAATTATTTCTTTAGCTGAGTGGGAGTCAAAAAAGGATGAGTATGTGGAGGAAAAAAGAGAGGAAAAAGAAGAGGGAGAAGATGTGCAAGATCTGAAAAGTGAAACTGAAGAGTTTGTGGAGCAAGCAGATGAGGGAGAGATGCTTGTAATCAGGAGGGTGATGAGTGTTCAAAAATTAGCTAAGGATGAGCAACGTGAAAATATCTTTCATTCACGTTGTACCATCCAAGGCAAAATTTGTTCAGTGATTATCGATGGAGGAAGTTGTGCCAACGTAGTTTCTTTGGAGGTGATCGAGAAGTTGAAATTAGAAACTATGGCTCATCCACGCCCATACAATATTCAGTGGTTGAACCAGAGTAAAGGGATTCAAGTTAACTCTCGATGCTTGATTTCATTTACTCTTGGTAAGAATTACCAAGATGAGGTTTGGTGTGATGTTGTCCCCATGGATGCCTGCCATATTCTGTTAGGACGCCCCTGGATGTATGACCGAAAGGTTGTGCATAATGGTTTCCTAAACACATATTCCTTTTCAAAAGATGGCAAAAAAATCACCCTTACTCCATTAGCCCCATCCGAACTCCACAAAAAGAAACCACAAAAAAACCCAAATCAATCCGACCTATTGTTGTCACTTGGAGAACCAGTCCTAAAGGCTTCTCAACATGAGTTTAAAGCCTTGAAAGAATGGATCTTAAAAGTGCAAACTGAGCCTGAAACACCCCTACCATCCCATCCTATAGCCAAGATCATATTAAGTCAGTTTGGTCACCTATTTCCCGATGAAATCCCTACGGGTTTGCCTCCCAAACGTGACATCCAACATCATATTGACCTTATACCTGGGGCAGTGTTACCAAATAAGCCAGCCTACAGAGCCAATCCGAAAGATACCCAAGAAATTCAACGTCAGGTTGAAGAGCTTATGTCTAAGGGATTGGTTCGGGAGTCATTAAGTCCTTGTGCGGTTCCGGCTCTTTTGGTACCAAAGAAAGATGGTGGTATGAGGATGTGTGTCGATAGTCGAGCCATAAACAAAATCATTATCAAGTATAGGTATCCCATACCTAGGCTTGAAGATATGCTAGATGAGTTACATGGTTCGAAGGTGTTTAGCAAGATTGATTTGAGAAGTGGATATTACCAGATCCGTATTAGGGGAGGAGACGAGTGGAAGACAGCCTTTAAAACCAAGGGAGGGTTATACGAGTGGTTGGTCATGCCCTTTGGTTTCTCAAATGCCCCTAGTACATTTATGAGGTTGATGAATCAAGTATTTCGACCATTTATAGGAAATTTTGTGGTCGTATACTTTGATGACATATTGGTGTTTAGTAAAGACGAGCATGAGCATCAAGAACATCTTACTCAGGTGATGCTCGTTCTTGAAAAAGAAAAGTTATTTAGGAATCTTAAGAAATGTACCTTCTTCACCAGTGAAGTTACCTTCTTAGGATATATTGCTTCTGAAAGTGGGATTAAGGTTGATGAAAGCAAAATAGAGGCCGTTCGGACGTGGCCTGTCCCTAAAAGTATTCATGATGTTCGTAGCTTTCATGGTTTGGCCTCGTTCTATAGGAGATTTATTCGTAACTTCAGTACCATCTTATCTCCTATGACTGAGGTGCTTAAGGGTTCTTCATTCTCATGGAATCCTAAAG
The DNA here is from genome assembly GCA_029747015.1 of Carnegiea gigantea. Taxonomy (NCBI): domain Eukaryota; kingdom Viridiplantae; phylum Streptophyta; class Magnoliopsida; order Caryophyllales; family Cactaceae; genus Carnegiea; species Carnegiea gigantea. The sequence goes on from JAKOGI010002358.1 coordinate 69,792, forward strand.
CCCAAGCCGCCTTTGAAGAAGTGAAAGAAAAGTTGACTCAGGCACCTGTCTTAACATTACCCTGTTTTGATAAAGTTTTTGAGGTTGAGTGTGATGCTTCTGGTGTTGGTATTGGAGGGATTCTTACTCAAGAAGGTCGACCACTTGCCTTCTTTAGTGAGAAATTATGTGATACCAGGAGGAAATATTCAACTTACGATAAGGAATTCTATGCTATCGTTCGTAGTTTGGAGCACTGGAGTCATTACGTAATTGCTACTGAGTTCATTTTACATTCAGATCATGAAGCTTTGAAGTATATTCAGGGCCAGCATAAATTAAACTCTCGCCACGCCAAATGGGTGGAGTATCTGCAGTCCTTTCACTTCACTATCAAGCATAAGTCCGGGAAGCTGAACCAGGGCGCCGATGCATTATCTCGGCATTATCTATTATTATTCCAGTTAGATGCTTGTGTCTTGGGGTTCGAGCATCTAAAGGCTTTATACCAAGATGATGAAGACTTTATGTCGTTGTTTTTGGAGTGTCAAAAACGGCCTAAAGGGGATTTCTTGCTACAGGAGGGTTTTCTCTTTAAAGGTACTCGATTATGCATCCCAAAGTGCAGCACACGTGAGTTGTTGATCCGGGAAGTCCATGGTGGTTCGTTAGCTGGTCATTTTGGAGAAGACAAGACCCTAACCATGCTTAGGGAACATTATTACTGGCCAGGGATGAATAAGGACGTCCAGGATATTATTAAAAGGTGCGGGACATGTCAAATTGCTAAGAGCCATTTGTTACCCCAAGGATTATACACGCCACTGCCAATCTCAACTCAACCATGGGTAGACGTGAGTATGGATTTCATACTTGGTTTACCACGGACTCAAAGGGGTAAGGATTCTATCTTTGTGGTCGTAGACAGATTTTCAAAGATGGCTCATTTCATTCCTTGCATGAAGACTAATGATGCTACTCACATTGCTGAACTCTACTTTAGAGAAGTTATGAGACTGCATGGGATTCCTCGTTCCATAGTCTCTGATCGAGATACCAAGTTCTTGAGTCATTTCTGGGTTACTTTATGGAAGAAGTTGGGTACTAAATTGAAGTATAGTACTACCTGCCACCCCCAGACGGACGGACAGACTGAGGTGACTAATCGTACCCTTGGTACCCTACTAAGAGTCCTGATTAGGCACCAAGCTTAAGCCTGGGATTTATTACTTCCACATGCCGAGTTCGCCTACAACAAAACGCCCAGCAAGGCTACTGGTCTATCTCCTTTTAAAGTCGTATATGGAGTTGATCCATTGACCCCCCTTGATCTTACACCACGACCACTAGACCAACGGCCAAGTGCAGACGCAGCGGATAGAGTGGGAGAAATCCAGAAATTACATGAGTTGGTAAAGGCCAGGATCGAGAAAGTCACCAACAACTATATAGCCCACGCCAACAGACATAAGAAAGAGAAGGTATTTCAGCCAGGTGATTTGGTGTGGATACATCTGCGAAAAGAAAGATTTCCTTCCAAAAGGAAAAATAAACTGATGCCACGAGCAGATGGTCCCTTTGAAGTTTTGGAAAGGATTAATAATAATGCTTACAAAGTCGAGTTGCCAGGGGATTATGGAGTCTCAGCCACATTCAATGTTTCTGATCTCAGTCCGTATGAACCAGACAACTATCTATCAGATTTGAGGGCCAAATCTTCCCAACAAGGGGAGGATGATGGAGGACCATCCATGATTAATCATCTAGTCCATGAGGTCCCAGATGATCCCAAAAAATCAGTCCAATCTTTGATCCAAAGTCATTTGGCAAGGCAAGATCATTTTGCTTTACCCGGGATATCATCCGATGTTAAGCCCGGTTTTGTTTACTTAATTTTGGAGGCTTAAATATGTTTTAAAAGTCCAATTTTTTTGCTGCCCTTCAAGAGCTATATTTCAGCTTTCAATTCCAAGTGGTTTCAAGTTAATTGGAGTTCATTTGGTCCACGAAATTCAAGCATCTTCACAGGCTATCCAGATTTTGTCCTGCAGTGATATACCTTCAATGTTTTCCTAATCACGGGAGCTACAGAAGTCCAAATGAGATGATTCAAATTGGAGATTAAACTAGTCTTCAGCAGCTTTCTAACAAGGTAAAAATCGCCCTAATTGGACCACGACAAGCAGCTGAGTGTCGCTGTACGAATGGACCTTTATTTTGGTCCAATCATATTCCTTGCTTAGCCGGCTGGTTTTACCTAGCAAAGAGGGTTATCAAGTCCAAACTCACCCAAGCACCGGTTCTTGCCTTGCCATGCTTTGATAAAGTGTTTGAGGTAGAGTGTGACGCATCGGGAGTTGGCATTGGAGGAGTTCTCACTCAAGAAGGGCGACCCTTAGCCTTCTTTAGTGAGAAGCTTTGTGACTCAAGGAGGAAGTACTCCACTTATGATAAGGAGTTCTATGCAATAGTGAGGTGCCTTGAGCATTGGAATCATTACTTGGTGGCTAGTGAGTTCATCTTGCACTCCGATCATGAAGCTTTGAAATACATTCAAGGGCAACATAAACTTAACTCACGGCATGCCAAGTGGGTGGAGTTCCTCCAATCTTTCAACTTTACCATCAAGCATAAATTCGGAAAGCTCAACCAAGGAGCCGATGCCTTGTCAAGGAGGCACTTATTGCTATTCCAACTTGATGCTTGCATTCTTGGTTTTGAGCATTTGAAGTCCCTCTATGAGAATGATGAAGATTTGGGAGAGCTCTACAAGGAGTGCCTTCGACATCCCAAAGGTGACTTCCTTGTCCAAGATGGATTTTATTCAAGGGATCAAGATTGTGTGTGCCTAAGTGTGGCACAAGAGAGTTACTCATACGTGAGGTCCATGGAGGATCTCTTGCCGGTCACTTTGGAGAAAACAAGACCCTTATGATGTTAAGGGAACATTATTATTGGCCAAGTATGAGCAAAGATGTCCAAGATGTGTTAAAGAGATGTGCCACTTGCCAAGTTGCCAAAAGCCACCTCCTACCCCACGGCTTATACACTCCCTTACCTACTCCCAATCATCCTTGGGAGGATGTGAGCATGGACTTTGTTCTTGGCCTTCCAAGAACACAAAGGGGTAAAGATTCGATCTTTGTCGTTGTTGATCGTTTTTCTAAGATGGCCCATTTTATACCTTGTACCAAGACCAATGATGCCACCCACATTGCCGAATTATACTTCAAGGAAGTAATGAGGCTACATGGCATCCCTAGATCCATTGTTTCGGATAGGGATACCAAGTTCCTTAGCCATTTTTTGGTGACACTTTGGAAGAAGATGGGAACTAAGCTCAAGTATAGCACTTCATGCCACCCTCAAACGGATGGGCAAACCGAAGTCACCAACCGGACTTTGGGAACCCTCTTAAGAGTGCTAGTGAAATCCAACATCAAAGCTTGGGACTTAGCCCTGCCACAAGCCGAATTCGCCTTCAACAAGTCACCTAGCAAGGCCACGGGCTTATCTCCATTCAAGGTAGTCTATGGGATGGATCCTTTGAGTCCCCTTGATCTTGCTCCAAGAGAAATGAATGAGAAGCCTCACATGGAGGCTAGCAAACGGGTGGAGGAGATCCAGAAGCTCCATGAAACCGTGAAGGCCAAAATTGAGAAGGCCAATGCCTCATACAAAGACCATGCCAACAAGCATAGAAAGAAGATGGTGCTTCACCCCGGTGATTTGGTATGGGTTCACTTAAGAAAGGAACGGTTTCCTTCTAAGAGGAAGAGCAAATTGATGCCAAGGGCCGATGGTCCTTTTGAAGTATTGGAACGCATCAATGATAATGCATACAAGATCAATTTGCCCGGTGAGTATGGAGTTTCGGCTACTTTCAACGTAGCCGACCTTAGCCCTTATGAGGAGGATGATAATCTTATTAATTTGAGGGCAAATTCTCTTCAACAAGGGGAGGATGATGGAGGTCCATCCCCTAACATGATCCATGGCCATCAAGGGAGCCCAAAAGGTCCAAACCTCATGTCCAAGATGCAAGAAATCAACCTAAGGGAACAAGGAAATTATTTCCTCAAAACTGGAATTTCAGGCGTGCACAAACCCGGTTTTGTGCACGTTATTTCCTAAACTTCCCAAGGCTGAAATGGGGTTGCAGGAAGCCTAAGTTTAAGTTCAAGATGTGCTCTTTCCATCAAGACCTCTTGCAAGTCATTTGGAGATCATTTGGTACCGCAAAACCTCAAGCCAAGTCAAACACTGCATTCTGGCCAGAAACTGGACTGTCCGAATTTAAGGGCTGTGTTGGTGGACTTTTCTCCTCTATTTGGTTTGAAACTTTTATGGCTTGAAAGTACTTTAAAAATATTATCAAATGGCCATAAAAAAACTCAGCCAAATTACACACATATAGAGCTATTAACCACCAAAACATTGCACAAAAACATCCCTTTACCCGGTACATGCCCAGCCGGTACAAGAGAGAGAGGAGTGAGGTGTTTTGCTCTTTTCCATGCTTAGCCACTTGCAAGAGTCATTATGGGAAGTACCAAGCTACCAAGGAAGCTTCCATTCACCCCAAGATCGACACATCATCCTCAAGATTAGCATTGAAGAGGTGTCAAGTGGAGGATGCATCTATCCTTTTTTGCTTTGATTTGATCTTTGTATTTTTGCCTAGTTTAGCTTGTAGTGCAACCTAAGGCCTATGCTTGTACTTGAAAAGCTTGTATTAATACCCCCCCAAGGCTTGGCCGGCCACTCACTCAAGCATTTGTATGAAATGAAGTTGAGCTTTGCTCCTTTGAACTCCCAAACTCTCTTCTAGCTTATCTCTTCCTTTGGCCGGGTTGAGTGGTGATCTAGCAAGAGTCTTAACTCCTTCTTGGTGGTGTTTCTGTATCCAAGGGGTGGTTAAGGGCCCTAACATCTTTCCTTGGTGGTGTTTCTGTATCCAAGGTTGGTGTTAGTTCCAGTTGCTTATCCAAGTCTAAGGTGAGTTTGTGGTTTCAAAATTGCCTTGAACTTCTTGCACTTTGCTTACATTTTTCCCATCCTCTTGACTTTCCCTAGAGACTAGCATGACCATGGAGGAAAAGTTTGAAGCTCTCATGAGGAATTATGAGGCCTTGAAGCTACAGAATGAAGAGATCAAAGGTCAGAACGAGTATTTGAGGCGACAACTTGGAGACTCCTTGAAGCAAAAACGAAAGGAGGTTAGAAGTTCCCGATCTTCTAACTCCTCCGACTCCGAACCGGAAGCGAGAGAAGCCCCACACTTGAGCTCGTCAAGTGAAGAGGAGGCTTATGGAAGATCAAGAAGAGGAAGGCGGACAACCTCTCACCAAGGAGACATTAGAGTGGAGATTCCAGAATTTGAAGGGAAGCTAGACCCCGATGAGTTCTTGGAATGGATGCAAACCGTTGAGAGAATCTTTGACTACAAAGAGATTTCCGAGGGAAATAAGGTAAAACTTGTGGCCCTTAAACTTCGTAAATATGCTTCTCTTTGGTGGTCCAACCTTTGTGCTAAGAGAGTTAGGCAAGGGAAGGGAAAGATTCGAACATGGGAAAAGATGAAAACCAAACTCAAAGCCCGTTTCCTACCCCCATCTTACCTACAAGACAATTATTCCCAACTTCACAATCTCACCCAGGGGAACTTGAGTGTTGAGGAGTACACTAGGGAATTTGAGAAGTTGTTAATCAAGTGTGACTTGAGAGAGCCCGAAGAGCAAACCATAGTGAGATATTTGGGTGGGTTAGATCCTAGGTATGCCCATGTGGTGGAATTGCAACAATACACCACTTTTGATGAAGTGTGTGTCTTAGCCCACAAAGTTGAACAACAAAGGAAATCCAAACTCTACAAAAGGGAACCTCCCAAACCCTTTCCCAAGAGCCAACCTTTCAACAAGGTGAGCTCTTATCCACCTCCCAAACCCACGGTTACTACACCCTCACCTCCACAAAAGAACCAAGCTCCACAAAAGACTCCACCTTCCCAAAACCATCCCAACCCTAAGCCAAATGACCAAAGAAGATGTTTCAAGTGTCAAGGTCTTGGGCACATTGCTTCGGAGTGTCCAAATAGGAGAGCTATCACCTTGGCCGAGTGGGATGAGAGAAGAGAAGAAGAGGGAGAAGAGGAGGAAGAAAGAGAAGGTGTGTATTACATGGAGGAACAAGAAGAAGTGATTGAGGAAGCGGATGAAGGAGAGTTACTTGTATTGAGGAGAGCCTTGAGTACCAAAAGAGGAGAGCATGAAGAACAAAGGGAGAACATCTTCCATACACGTTGCACCATTCAAAGCAAAGTGTGTTCCCTCATCATTGATGGTGGGAGTTGTGCGAATATGGCATCCTCAACTATGGTGGAGAAGCTTGGCCTTCAAGCTTCGGCTCATCCTCACCCCTACAACATTCAATGGCTAAATCAAGGTAAGGGGTTGCAAGTTAATTCAAGATGCTTGATTTCATTTTCCATTGGCAAGCACTATGATGTATGCTTGCAATGAACACAACCCAAGCTAACTCCACCCTTGTTCTTGCTAAGGAAACTAAGGGAGGAAAGGGAGAGAGTGTAGAAGATAAGAGGAGAGTTGATAGAGCAAGCACCTTCAAGAGATAATCCAAGAGGAGCCACTCTTGTTGGATACTTGGGCAATCCCCTTAGATCAATTAGGAATCACCACCTAATTGAGATAAAGGGACCTAGACACCACTTAAGTTGCCACACTTAAGATATAGACTAGGAATTTTGAGGGGGAGAGTTTCTTTGAGAACTCACAAGCTTATGCATTCAAGTTGGTTGCAAAATGAAGGAACCAAGCTGCCTTTTAACAAGCCATGGCCGAGCTCCCTCTCTTCCTAGGCAGCAAATACAAAGCTAAGTACATATGGGGAAGAGAAACACATATAATCAGCCACTACTAGTTAGACACCTCACTACCTAGCTTAATCTACCTCATTAGGGGTTATTATGCCTCCCAAATGAGGTGTCAAGCTTACAAAAGTCCTAGGTTGCAGCAAGATGAGTCATTCAGCAAGTGGGGATGCAAGTTGACAAGCAAAAAGTCCAAGAAAAACAGCCCTTGTACCGGCTAGCAACAAACCGGGTAAAGGGATGTTTTGCTTGTCCTTTTGGCTGGATAAAACGTCCACAAGGGGGTGCTTTGGATGGGATTTGAACCCTTGACTTGATAAATATTTATGTCCCCTTTCATGCTGCAAAATTTCAGAAACAATGGAGTTGAGTTGGTGGGCCAAACATTCCCTTAATTCGGACTGTGCTGATTGGCGCCCTGCAGTGCACTGTCTTCAGTTTTGGGCTTGGTTGGCTGACCAAATGGACTCCAAATGCCTTGCAAAAGGTCTTGTTGGAAAGCTAAGATCCTAAGCTTTAAGGGGGTGGTGCGTGCAGGCAATTTTCCCCTCTATATTTTGCTCCAACAGCGACACAAAATCGGGCCAGAAACTAGACGAACTGGGCAGTGCATCTTCTGCTGTGTTTATGAGTTTTCTGACCAAGGCATGAACTTCTTTGGCCTCCTTGGGGGTTGAATGGGTGTGAGGGTTTGCTGAATGTATGGATGAAGCTTGGGCACGATGGTCCCCATCATCCTCCCCGGCTTGTTTGGAGTTTGACCTCAAACTCGGTAACTCCTCATCTTCATCATAGTATGGGCTCAAATCAGCCACATTGAAGGTGGCGGATACCCCATAATCACCGGGAAGGTCGACTTTGTAGGCATTGGGCCCGACCTTCTCCAATATCTCAAACGGGCCATCGGACCTTGGCATGATTTTGGACTTACATTTGCTTGGGAATCTCTCCTTCCGCAAGTGGACCCACACTAAGTCTCCCGGCTGAAAGTGGACCTCCTTCTTGTGCTTATTGGCTTGATGCATGGCTTGGGTATTAGCCTTCTCAATCCTCTCCCGGACTTGAGCATGAAGGTCCTTGATCTCTTGGGCTCGTTTTTCAGCCTCCCAACTAAACTTGCTAGGTGTGGGAATGGGAGTGAGGTCTAAGGGTGTTCTTGGATTGTACCCATAGACCACTTGGAAGGGGGAGAGGTGGGTGGCTTTGCTTGGTGCACGGTTGAAAGCGAACTCCGCATGAGGTAGGAGTTCATCCCAAGCCTTGATGTTCTTCTTCACAAGCACCCTAAGTAAGGTGCCCAAGGTCCGGTTAGTCACCTCGGTTTGGCCATCGGTTTGGGGGTGACAAGTGGTCGGCTAGAGCACCACCATGCAACTCTTGGATTAGCAATTCTCTAAACCCGCACTTGGGTATACAAAGTCGTGACCCCTTGAAGAGGAACCCCTTTAGGAGATGGAAGAGGCCGTGGGGATGGGTTGCACACTTTGCATAGACCTCCTTGAAGTCTTCATCGTTGGTGTACATCCCCTTGACAACCTCAAACCCAAGTACCTTGGATTCAAGGGTAGAGAGCAAGAGATACCTTCTTGAAAGTGCATCGGCCCCCTTGTTCATTTGGCCGGATTTATGGTGGATCACAAAATGGAAGGATTGCATGAACTCTACCCACTTGGCATGTCGTGGGTTGAGCTTATGTTGTCCTTGGATGAACTTCAAAGCTTGGTGATCCGTGTGGAGAATGAACTCTCCTCCAACCAAGTAATGCCGCCAATGCTCTAGGGCCCTCACAATGGCATAGAACTCCTTGTCATATGTAGAGTACTTCTTCTTGGCATCATTCAACTTTTCACTAAAATATGCAATGGGCCTCTTCTCTTGTGACAACACGGCCCCTATGCCAACTCCGGAGGCGTCACACTCTACCTCAAAGACTTTGGAAAAGCTAGGTTGATACGCACCAACCACGAAGTTCTAGTCTACAAGAGCATGTCCTTGTTCAACAACTCCATTCGGATCCCTATTGTCAAGGTATTCAGTTTGACCTACAAGCTCCCTTGGGAAGGTCCTTACTCTCTTGGACCCCTAGTCCCAAGCCAAGCTAGTCCAAGCTCCTTGTAGAAGCCTAGCAAAGGTTTCCACCCAAAAACAGTCCAATTCGGTTCCTTAGAACAACCCGGGCAGTGGCCGTTTCTTTTGCATGTTCAAGGCATTTTTCCTCTTACCAGGGGTTTGGAAGCACTTTACACTTTTGGGTTGACAACCTAAGTCCTTTATAAAGCTTTTTATTTAGCTTGTAAATGGCTTAGGTTGATAACTTTTGGCTAAAGATGCAACCGGGTATCCAGTTTCAGCCACACAGCACCTGACTGAAGTTTGAGGTGATTTTTGGCTTGCCTTGGCAGGCCTTTGGTCGAGATATTTCTGGCCTTTCTTTAAGTTTAGGATGTGATCTTTCATATAAATCAAGTTGCAAGTGAAAAGGAGGCCATTTGGGGGTTCAAATCATCCAAACATTTCAGACCTGCAAACTGGCCAGTACAGCCGCGCACATGGGTCAACTTCTGGCCCTCTATTACCCAAGAGCAACCTGATTTAACTGAACGGTTTAAAGCCTAACTTTAAGTTTCAGGTCTTATCTTTCCAATGAAGCAAGTTCCAAAGCATTTTGACATCATTTGCCTAGTCAACCAGCCTAATCTTTCAAACCGTGCAAAACTGGACAGTCCTGGAATTCAGCCTATGATCTGGTCCGAAATGAGCTCCGTTTGTTCCCATCTTTTGAGGACTCTTTGGGGACACCTAAGGGCATGAAAGGGTGTCTAAATGTTTATCAAATGAACCCTCAAAACCTCAGATTCAGCCACCCAAGGTACAGCTATTATCCGGGCAAGCAAGGAAGAAAATACCCTTTTATCCAAGGGACCAAAACAAGCTGTCCTTTACTGTTTTAGGTGATCAGCCGGCTGTCCTTGCTGTTTTGACTTGTTTTTCATCTTATCAAAGCTTTCATTAGTTGTACTTAAGTGTAACACATGTTAGACTCCTCAAACATTGAGATTAACACTTGTATTAGGTGTCAAACATCCAAGAGATGCTGAATTTAGGCCTTGTATTAGCTAGACTAGGGTGCTTGATTTAGCTAGTTAAATCTTGGCCCTTGATCTTGTTGTGAAGGCCGGATATACTCGGCCAAAGCTGAATGTTTACTAACTTTTGGAATGAAAATGAAAAGTTTTCTTTGCTAGCTTAAGCAAATCTCAAATCTCCTCTACTTTATCCTTCATTGGTGGTGTTTAGGAGTGATTCTTTATCCTCTCTTCCGGTGCGTTTGCTTTACGAAGATTGGTGGTGAATCCTTTAGCTTTGGCTGGTGGTTTTAACCTTTAGGCCAATTCATATCCAAGTGTGTTGAGTGTTAGTAGTGTCCGAAGTGCTAGCCTAGCACGCATCAACTGGTATCAGAGCCCAACTTCGATTCTTGGTGAGTTGGTTTTGATTGCCGTAAGCTCCTCTTCTCTTCTCCTTGATTCTTTTTCGTTTCTCCCCTCCTTGAATTCACTTCTCACGTTCCCCTTGAATCCACAAAGAACCCTCCTAGCCCAAACACGAATCCTAGCTACAAAAAAAAAAAACCAAGCTCCACAAATAGCCCCAACCGTTTCTCCACTCCTTTACCAAAACATGGCCGAAAGGGGAGATCCTTCTTCCTCACCTCAAGACGCCCCTTTAAGGGAACCGGTGAGAGTTCCTAGAGGTATGACTCTAGAACAAGCTCACGAAATGAGGAGGGATAGAGCCATCCTTGAGATGCAAGAAAGCATAAGAACCCTCACTACACAACTCCAACAACTCGTGGCCCAACCGAGAAGACAAGAACGAGAACCACCCCGGGACCTTCCTAATGACCTTGATTTTGACTCTCCTCTTGAGAGTGACTCTTCTATGGGAGGGAGAAGGCCGAGGAGGAGGAGGATACAACAAGATGAACTCAATGACTTGAAGATTGAGGCACCCGAGTTTGATGGAAGTTTGAGACCCGAAGATTACTTAGAATGGGTTCAAGCTTTGGAGAGGATCATTGAGATTAAGGGTTATTCTAGTGAGAAAGCCTTTAAACTTGCCGTGTTGAAGCTCAAATCATACGCATCTCTATGGTATGAGAACTTGAAGAGGACGAGAGCCTTAGAGGGAAAATCCAAGATCAACACTTGGATTAAGTTAAAGAAGTACATGGACAAACGATTCTTGCCTTCCACTTATAAGCAAGAATTATACTTGAGGGTTACTTCTCTTCAACAAGGAAGTATGAGGGTTGAGGAGTATATTCGAGAGTTTGAACAACTCCAAATTCGATGTTCATTGAGGGAGGAACCCGAGCAAACCATCGCAAGGTTCCTAAAAGGTCTATCTCCACCTATCCTTGAGCGGGTCGAACTTCAACCCTTTTGGACCTTTGAGGATGCTTGCAAATTGGCCGTGAAGGTAGAAAAACAACTCAAATCCAAACGCCCCTTTGTTTCTACCCCCTTAAAGCCCACGGCCACCCCTAAGTCCTTCCCACCCTTCAAACCGAAATACCCTCCCAAGACCACCCACAACCAAGAGAAAGGAAAAGAAGTTCTAAAGGAGGGACTCAAAAGCCAAAAGAAATGTTTCAAGTGCCATGGTTTTGGGCACTTTCAAGCGGATTGTCCAAATCGAAGAGTCCTTACTATTAAGGAAATTGATGAGCTCGGTCACATGGAGGTCGAAAGTGATGAAAGTGAAGAAGAGATCCTTGAGGACGAAGAAGACCCCACCTATCAACCCGAGGAAGGGGATGTTCTTATGATCAAGAGGGTTTTGCACACTAAGGAGGCCATTTCGGACTCCAATCAAAGAGAACAAATTTTCCATTCAAGATGTAAAGTCTTGAACAAAGTGTGCAACTTGATCATTGATGGAGGGAGTTGCACTAATGTGGCTTCCCATGAAATGGTTACCAAGCTTAACCTTACTACCATTCCTCACCCAAGGCCATACACCCTACAATGGCTCAAAAAGGGGAGTGAAGTAACGGTTAGTAAGCAAGTTCTAGTCCCTTTCTCCATTGGTGGCTATCAAGACGAGGTTGTTTGTGACGTTTTACCCATGGACGCTTGCCATTTGCTCCTTGGGAGGCCTTGGCAATTCGACAAGGATGCTACCCATCACGGTCAAGCTAATACTTATTCCTTTAGGCTTAAAGGAAAAACCGTGACATTAGCCCCTCTACCCCCAAACCAAACACATAAACACAAACCCAAGAGTGGAGAGACAAAGCCAAAAGACCTAACCTTGCTAGTGAGTGAAGGGCGAGTTGAAAGGGCCCTTGAGAAAGGAAAGACCGTGTACATGATTCTCTTTGTTGAAACCCCACAGAATCCCCCACAAAAAAACCTACACCCCTCGGCCATCCCCTTAATCCAAGAGTTTGAGGATGTTTTCCCTCAAAATCTACCCCCCGGTCTTCCTCCTTTAAGGGGCATAGAGCACCAAATCGATTTAATTCCCGGTGCCCCTCTACCCAATAAACCGGCCTATAGATGTAACCCCACCGAAACCAAGGAACTCCAAAAGCAAGTGCAAGAATTGGTGGACCAAGGTTATGTGAGGCCAAGTATGAGTCCTTGTCCCGTTCCGGCCTTATTAGTTCCAAAGAAAGATGGGACTTGGAGGATGTGCATTGATAGTAGGGCCATCAACAACATCACCATCAAGTATAGGTACCCAATTCCTAGGCTTGATGACATGTTAGATGAGCTACATGGTTCAAGGATCTTCTCAAAGATTGATTTAAGGAGCGGATACCACCAAATTTGGATGAAAGAGGGGGATGAGTGGAAGACCGCTTTCAAAACCAAGCAAGGGCTATATGAGTGGCTAGTCATGCCATTCGGACTCTCAAATGCACCTAGTACTTTCATGAGATTGATGAATGAAGTACTAAGGCCCTTTATTGGTGACTTCGTTGTGGTTTACTTTGATGACATTCTTGTGTATAGCAAGAATGAAACCGATCATATTCTACATCTAAGGAAGGGGTTCACTACTCTACGTGAACAAAGATTGTATGGCAAGCTTGAAAAATGTGAATTCTTTGTACCAAGGGTTGTTTTCCTTGGTTATGTTGTCTCAAGTAAAGGAATCCAAGTGGATGAATCCAAGGTGGAAGCCATCCAATCTTGGCCGGTTCCCACCTCCATTACGGCCGTACGAAGCTTTCATGGCCTAGCCTCCTTCTATAGAAGATTCATCAAGGATTTTAGTTCCATCATGGCACCCCTCACGGAATGTATGAAGAAAGGTACTTTTGTTTGGACCCCCTCGGCCCAAAAGTCCTTTGAAACAATCAAGCTCAAGTTGTGTGAGGCCCCGGTTTTAGCCCTTCCAAACTTTGAAGAGTTGTTCGAGGTGGAGTGTGATGCAAGTGGAGTAGGGATAGGAGCCGTTCTTACTCAACTCAAAAAGCCTTTGGCCTATTTTAGTGAGAAATTGAGTGGCCCCAAACTCAATTATTCAACATATGACAAAGAGTTTTACGCCATAGTCCGGGCTTTGCATCATTGGAATCACTACTTGAAACCTAAGCCCTTTGTATTACATTCGGACCACCAAGCTTTAAAGTTCCTTAGTGGGCAGCCTAAACTCAATTTTAGGCATGCTAAATGGGTTGAGTTTTTACAAGCCTTTTCCTTTTCCACCAAACACAAAAGGGGTTGTGAGAATGTGGGAGCCGATGCACTCTCAAGGAAGTATGCCTTGATCTCACTTCTAGGGGCAAAGCTACTCGGATTTCAAGCTATTCAAGCTTACTATGGGGAAGATTCAACTTTCAAGGACTTGTTTAAGTCCCCTCCTACTCACGGTCCCTACCAAATTCAAGAAGGATTTCTCTTTAAGGGTAACAAGCTTTGCATTCCTTCTTGCCCTTTTAGAGAACTCCTAGTGAGAGAAGCTCATGGGGGCTCACTTGCTGGTCATTTTGGGATCAACAAGACCTTAGACATTCTAAGGGAACACTTCTTTTGGCCCAAGATGGGAGAGGACGGGCACAAGGTCGTTTCAAGATGTGCTATTTGCCACCAAGCCAAGAGTCAATTTCACCAAGGGCTCTATTGTCCCCTGCCCGTGCCTCTTAGGCCGTGGGAAGATGTGAGCATGGATTTCATTGTGGCCTTGCCTAGGACACAAAGGGGCAAGGATTCGGTCATGGTGGTTGTGGATCGATTCTCAAAGATGGCACACTTCATAGCATGCCACAAGACCGATGATGCTTCCCACATTGCGGATCTTTACATGAAAGAGGGGATTCGGCTTCATGGTGTTCCCAAAACAATTGTGAGTGACCGAGACACAAAATTTCTCTCTCACTTTTGGAGGAGTTTATGGCATCTCTTGGGTACTAAGCTCCTCTATAGTACCACTTGTCATCCTCAAACCGATGGCCAAACGGAGGTGACAAATAGAACCCTTTCTACCCTCCTTAGGACATTGGTTCACAAAAATTTGAGAGCGTGGGACATCAAGCTAGCCCATGCGGAGTTTGCCTACAACCGCACACCGGTTAGGGCCACGGGCATGTCACCATTTGAGGCTTTGTATGGGGTTAATCCCCTAACTCCCATTGATCTTATACCTCTCCCCATGGATTGCAAGGTGAGCTTTGAAGCGAAAGAACGAGCCAAGGAGATGCAAAGTCTACATGAACGGATTAGGGCTTACATTGAGAAGGTTAATGAAGCTTACAAGAACAAAGCCAATAAGAACCGCAAGGGCATGGAATTTCAACCCGGAGACTTGGTATGGCTCCACCTTAGAAAGGAAAGGTTCCCCTCAAGAAGGAAAAACAAGCTCATGTCAAGGGGAGATGGCCCATTCAAGGTGATTTCTAAGGTTGGTCCAAACGCTTACAAGCTAGAGTTGCCCGGTGAAATGGGGGTTTCGGCCACCTTCAATGTAGGGGATCTGAGCCCTTACATCGAGGATGACTTGAACCTTGAGGATTTGAGGGCAAATCCTCTTGAGGAGGGAGAGGATGATACGCACCAACCACGAAGTTCTAGTCTACAAGAGCATGTCCTTGTTCAACAACTCCATTCGGATCCCTATTGTCAAGGTATTCAGTTTGACCTACAAGCTCCCTTGGGAAGGTCCTTACTCTCTTGGACCCCTAGTCCCAAGCCAAGCTAGTCCAAGCTCCTTGTAGAAGCCTAGCAAAGGTTTCCACCCAAAAACAGTGCAATTCGGTTCCTTAGAACAACCCGGGCAGTGGCCGTTTCTTTTGCATGTTCAAGGCATTTTTCCTCTTACCAGGGGTTTGGAAGCACTTTACACTTTTGGGTTGACAACCTAAGTCCTTTATAAAGCTTTTTATTTAGCTTGTAAATGGCTTAGGTTGATAACTTTTGGCTAAAGATGCAACCGGGTATCCAGTTTCAGCCACACAGCACCTGACTGAAGTTTGAGGTGATTTTTGGCTTGCCTTGGCAGGCCTTTGGTCGAGGTATTTCTGGCCTTTCTTTAAGTTTAGGATGTGATCTTTCATATAAATCAAGTTGCAAGTGAAAAGGAGGCCATTTGGGGGTTCAAATCATCCAAACATTTCAGACCTGCAAACTGGCCAGTACAGCCGCGCACATGGGTCAACTTCTGGCCCTCTATTACCCAAGAGCAACCTGATTTAACTGAACAGTTTAAAGCCTAACTTTAAGTTTCAGGTCTTATCTTTCCAATGAAGCAAGTTCCAAAGCATTTTGATATCATTTGCCTAGTCAACCAGCCTAATCTTTCAAACCGTGCAAAACTGGACAGTCCTGGAATTCAGCCTATGATCTGGTCCGAAATGAGCTCCGTTTGTTCCCATCTTTTGAGGACTCTTTGGGGACACCTAAGGGCATGAAAGGGTGTCTAAATGTTTATCAAATGAACCCTCAAAACCTCAGATTCAGCCACCCAAGGTACAGCTATTATCCGGGCAAGCAAGGAAGAAAATACCCTTTTATCCAAGGGACCAAAACAAGCTGTCCTTTACTGTTTTAGGTGATCAGCCGGCTGTCCTTGCTGTTTTGACTTGTTTTTCATCTTATCAAAGCTTTCATTAGTTGTACTTAAGTGTAACACATGTTAGACACCTCAAACATTGAGATTAACACTTGTATTAGGTGCCAAACATCCAAGAGATGCTGAATTTAGGCCTTGTATTAGCTAGACTAGGTTGCTTGATTTAGCTAGTTAAATCTTGGCCCTTGATCTTGTTGTGAAGGCCGGGTATACTCGGCCAAAGCTGAATGTTTACTAACTTTTGGAATGAAAATGAAAAGTTTTCTTTGCTAGCTTAAGCAAATCTCAAATCTCCTCTACTTTATCCTTCATTGGTGGTGTTTAGGAGTGATTCTTTATCCTCTCTTCCGGTGCGTTTGCTTTACGAAGATTGGTGGTGAATCCTTTAGCTTTGGCTGGTGGTTTTAACCTTTAGGCCAATTCATATCCAAGTGTGTTGAGTGTTAGTAGTGTCCGAAGTGCTAGCCTAGCACGCATCATAGGTAGTGCAAGAATGGGTGCACTAGTAAGCTTCTCCTTGATCTCTTCAAAAGCTCGTTGGGCTTGATTACTCCACACAAAGTGCTTGGCCTTGAGGACCTCGGTCATAGGTGCCATGATGGAGCTAAAATCTTTGACAAACCTCCTATAGAAGGAAGCCAAACCATGGAAGCTCCGGACTTGTTGTATGGAGGTGGGAGTAGGCCACTCATGGATGGCCTTGACCTTGTCTTCATCTACATGGATGCCTTGAGCCGAAACCACATAACCCAAGAAGATAACTTGGGGTGTGAAGAAGTGGCATTTCTCAAGATTACCATAGAGCTTCTCTTCGGCCAAAATGCTCAAGACTTGATGGAGGTGGCTTGCATGCTCTTGTTCATCCCGGCTATACACAAGAATGTCATCGAAATAGACAACAACAAATTTGCCAATGACCGCCCTAAGCACCTCATTCATAAGTCTCATGAAGGTTCTTGGCGCATTAGTCAAGCCAAATGGCATAACTAACCACTCATAGAGGCCCCCTTTGGTCTTGAAAGCCATCTTCCATTCAACCCCTTCTGATGGGGACCATCATGACCAAACTCCAAATGCACAACCAGCAACTCCACACACCCCCTCAAGCCCCAAGGAAGTCAAGAATATCCATGCCTTGGTCAAAGAAGTCATAGAGCACTCGGACAGTACATGGGCAGATTCAACCGGAAATTGGCCCGGTTTTGTGCATCTTCTGGGACTTGAAGGTGAGGGGATGAATGACTGCCTTGCCCCCTCTCTTTAAGTTTAAGATGTTAGGAATCCAATAAAACAAGTTGCAAAGGATTTGGAGGTCGTTTGGTTAGTCAATCAGCAAGATTTTTCCAAGTGCGCAGGCTGGGCGCCAAAACAGCAGCATCCGAATTAAGGGGGAAATTGGCCCACCAACTTAAGTCCACTCTTTCTGAAATTTTGCAGCATGGAAGGGGACATAAATATTTATCAAGTCAAGGGTTCAAATCCCATCCAAAGCACCCCCTTGTGTTGGTATTATCCAGCCAAAAGGACAAGAAAAACACCCTTTTAACCGGTTTGTCTCTAACCGGTACAAGGGGCTGATTTCCCTTGGTTTTTGCTTGCCCACTTGCCTAATGACTCACCTTTGCTGCATTTTAGGACCATTGTAAGCTTGACACATCATTTAGGAGGCATTATGGCCCTAATGAAGTAGCTTAAGCTAGGTAGTGAGGTGTTTAGCTAGCATTAGTTGATTTGATGTGTAACTCTTCCCCAAATGTACCTAGCTATTGATTTTGCTGCTTAGAAGGGGAGGGGGTTCGGCCATACTTGCATAAAAACCAGATGGGGCTCTCACTTGTAAGCACTTTTTGAATGAATGAAGTTGTGAGTTTTCAAACTCTCTCAAAAACAAAGTCCTAGTGTTATATCTTGAGCTTGGCAACCCAAGTGGGTCTCTAGGTCTCTTTCTCTCAACTAGAAGGTGATTAAATTCTGTAACTAGTTGATACAAAGAGATTGCCCAAGTGTTCTCCAAGGGTGGCTCCTCGGATTATCCCTTGCAAGGTCACTTGATTATCTAAACTCTTGTTTTCCTTTCCATTGTTGTGTTCCTTCTTCTTGTTTTCAAGCATTTCACTTTGTGGCAAGTGTGAGTTGGTTCTTCTCCTTACAACCTTCCATCAAATTGGGATCAGAGCTTAGGCTATCTTTCTTGGCCAAGCTTCCTTGCCCAAACACATTCCAAACACCCAAACTCACAAAACAGCCCAAACACATCCTCACCAAATTTTCAGCCGTGCCCAACCAGAAACTTAGCACGGGCACACCGTGCCACCTGAGCACGACCGTGCCACCATTTCAGTCCAGCACGTCTTTGGCAGTAGTTCAGCACGGTCAGACCGTGCCTACTAGCACGACCGTGCCAACCTCTCCCCGTCCCAAAACACTCGTCCTTCCTTCCAAAGCCAAAATGTCCTCTAGTCTCACCCCCGAGCAAGTGGCGGAACAAGCCTTGAGGGAGAAAGCCGAGGTAGAAGCTCAACTGAAGTACCTCCAAAAGCAACTAGGACAACTTATGGAAGAAAAGAAGAGAGGCTTATGGAGCTCAAAGAGCTCAACCAAGTATCAAGACTCGGATGACTCCGAGGGAAGCAACCCCATTAGCGACTCAAGTGAAGGGGAGCTTGCACCAAGGTCCCAACGACATCAAAGGTCAAGAGGACGAAACTTTGGTGATTTTAAAGTCGACATTCCGGAGTTCGAAGGGCAACTAGACCCGGACATCTTCCTTGATTGGCTTCAAACGGTGGAAAGAGAATTTGAATACAAGGACATTCCGGAAAGCAAAAAGGTAAAGCTAGTAGCCTTGAAACTTCGTAAATATGCTTCCATATGGTGGTCTAATGTTGTGTCCAAAAGGGTGAGAAAAGGGAAAAGTAAGATAAAGACTTGGGAGCAAATGAAATCCAAACTTAAAGCCAAGTTCTTACCCCCACCCTATCTTCAAGACAATTTCCTTAAACTCCACCACCTCCGACAAGGTTCAAAGAGTGTAGAGGAGTATACTAGGGACTTTGAACAACTTCTTCTAAAGTGTGATTTGAGGGAAGATGATTCCCAAACCTTGATTCGTTACTTGAGTGGGCTTGATGAACAAATTGCCCATGTAGTGGAATTGCACCCTTACACCTCCCTTGATGAGTTGAGTGCTTTAGCTCACAAGGTAGAAAAACAAAAGAAGCTCAAAGGCAAGAACCCCATCTCTAAGCCTACCCCACGGCCCTATGGCTTTCAAAAAGCCCCCATTCACTCCACAAAGACCTTCTCCACCCCCAAACCCGAAACCCCCTCAAATAGCCTCCCCACAAACTCCCTCCAAGCCACCACCAAAACCCACTAACAAGGTTCGATGCTTTCGTTGTCAAGGTCTTGGACATTACGCTTCCGAATGTCCAAACAAGAGAATGGTATCTCTAGCCGAATATCAGGAGTCCTTAGAGGAGCTAGAGGTTGAGGAAGAGAAAAATGAAGAAGAAAAGGAGATGTACATGGCCGAAATGTTGGAAGAAGTAGAAGAGGGCCCGAATGAAGGGGAACTACTAGTGATTAGAAGGGCTCTAAGTGGGATTGCTACTCAAGACAACATGGAGCAAAGGGAGAGCATCTTCCATACAAGGTGCACCGTAAGTGGCAAGGTGTGTTCTCTCATCATCGATGGGGGAAGTTGTGCTAATGTGACCTCAAAAACCATGGTGGACAAACTCAAGATTCCGGTCACACCTCACCCAAATCCTTACACCATTCAATGGCTCAACCAAGGTAAGGGTTTGCAAATTGCTACTCGATGTTTGCTTACTTTTTCCATTGGAAAGACATATAAAGATGAGATATGGTGTGACATAGTGCCCATGGATGCTTGTCATGTTCTTTTGGGCCGACCATGGCTCTTTGATAGAAGGGTGATGCATGATGGTCGAAAGAATACCTACACCTTCACAAAAGACAACAAGAAAATCACCCTCACTCCCCTCAAGCCCAGCCCACAAAAGAACCCTCAAGACAATCCCAAGTTGGATGTCTTTCTCACCACCTTACTCCACTCTCAACTCCATGAGTTCGAAGACTTTAAAGAGTGGATCCTCTTAGGCAAAGAACCGGCCAAGGTAAAGGAATCTCCCCATCCTTTACTTACCTCACTTCTACAAGCCTTTGCCCATGTCTTCCCACAAGAAATACCTCATGGCTTACCCCCCAAAAGATCCATCCAACATAAAATCGACCTCTTCCCGGGGGCCACACTCCCAAATAGACCGGCTTACCGCATGAACCCTCAAGAGACACAAGAGGTTCAAAGACAAGTGGATGAGCTCCTAGCCAAGGGCTTGATCCGTGAGAGCTTGAGTCCATGTGCCGTCCCGGCCCTACTTGTGCCCAAGAAAGATGGGAGCATGAGAATGTGTGTTGATAGTAGAGCTATCAACAAAATCACCATCAAATACCGGTACCCCATCCCAAGGTTGGAGGATTTGCTAGATGAGCTCCATGGGGCCACTATATTCTCAAAGATTGATCTAAGAAGTGGCTATTATCAAATACGGATCTTTGAAGGGGATGAATGGAAGACGGCTTTTAAAACCAAGGGTGGCCTATATGAATGGCTTATCATGCCCTTTGGTTTGACTAATGCACCTAGCACATTCATGAGGCTAATGAACGAAGTTCTTAAGCCATTCATTGGGAGATATGTCGTTGTGTATTTTGACGATATTTTGGTGTATAGCCGTGGAGAAGAAGAGCATTCCAAGCACTTGCATGATGTTTTAAGTCTCTTGGCACAAGAGCAACTTTATGGCAACCTAGAGAAGTGCCACTTCTTCACTCCTCAAGTGAAGTTCTTGGGATATGTGGGGTCGGCCGAAGGCATCCAAGTAGATGAAGAGAAGATC
Organism: Carnegiea gigantea; assembly: GCA_029747015.1. Taxonomy (NCBI): domain Eukaryota; kingdom Viridiplantae; phylum Streptophyta; class Magnoliopsida; order Caryophyllales; family Cactaceae; genus Carnegiea; species Carnegiea gigantea. The sequence continues at coordinate 90,666 of JAKOGI010002358.1, forward strand.
AAGGCCATCCGTGAGTGGCCTACCCCCATGTCCATCCAACAAGTCCGGAGCTTCCATGGCTTGGCTTCCTTTTATAGGAGGGTCGTGAGCAATTTTAGCTCAATTATGGCACCCATGACCGAGATCCTCAAGGTCAAGCCCTTTGAGGGGAATGAGAAGGCCCAACATGCCTTTGAAGAAATCAAGGAGAAGCTTACTAGTGCACCCATCCTTGCACTACCTAGCTTTTCCAAAGTTTTTGAGGTAGAATGTGATGCATTCGGTGTTGGCATTGGGGCCGTGTTGTCACAAGAGAAGAGGCCCATTGCTTATTTTAGTGAGAAGCTCAATGATGCCAAGAGGAAGTATTCTACATACAACAAGGAGTTCTATGCCTTAGTAAGGGCATTGGAGCATTGGCGGCATTACTTGATTGGAGGCGAGTTCATCGTCCATACGGATCATCAAGCCTTAAAGTTCATCCAAGGACAACATAAGCTCAATCCACGACATGCCAAGTGGGTAGAGTTCTTGCAATCCTTTCACTTTATGATCCACCATAAATCCGGCCAAATGAACAAAGGGGCCGATGCATTGTCAAGAAGATATCTCTTGCCCTCTACTCTTGAATCCAAGGTACTTGGGTTTGAGTGCATCAAGGCTATGTATACCCAAGATGAAGATTTCAAGACCATTCTTGAAAAGTGTTCTAGCCATACCCACGGTCCTTTCCACCTAGAGGACGGATTCCTCTTCAAGGGAAACCGACTTTGCGTTCCTAAATGTGGGTTTAGAGAGCTTTTGATTCAAGAACTCCATGGGGGAGCTCTAGCCGGCCATTTTGGAATTGAGAAGACTTGTTCTATGCTTAAGGAGCATTACTTTTGGCCCAAGATGTCAAGAGATGTGGAGCACTTCATTAAAAGGTGCTCTACTTGCCAACTTGCCAAGGATCACATACGGCCTCAAGGTCTTTACACCCCCTTGCCGGTTCCTCAAGGGCCTTGGGAAGATGTTAGCTTGGACTCATCACGGGGTTACCAAGAACTCAAAGGCACAAGGACTCTATCATGGTAGTGGTTGATAGATTCTCCAAGATGGCCCACTTTGTAGCATGTCACACCACCTTTGATGCTTCACAAGTGGCCAATATTTATTTCAAAGAGATTGTGCGGTTGCATGGAATACCAAGGAGTATGGTGTCCGATCGTGACACTAAGTTCTTGAGTCATTTTTGGCTCACATTATGGAGGAAGCTTGGTACTAGTCTCAAATTCAGCACCTCATGCCATCCCCAAACGGACGGCCAAACCGAGGGAACAAACCGCACTTTGGGCACATTACTTAGGGTCTTGGTAAAGAAGAACATTAAGAGTTGGGATGAACTCCTTTGTCATGCGGAGTTTGCATTCAACCGAGCCCCAAGCAAGGCCACGGGCCTCTCACCCTTCCAAGTTGTGTATGGCAACAACCCACGGACTCCCATTGATCTTGTTCCCATTCCTAATCCCACTAAATTTAGTTGGGAAGCCGAAAAGAGAGCAAAGGAGGTCCAAGAGCTTCATGCTAAGGTGAGAGAAAGAATTGAAAAGTTCAATGAGCAAGCTAAGTTCTATGCCAACACGAAGAGGAGGAAAGCTCATTTCCAGCCCGGGGAACTAGTATGGGTCCATTTAAGGAAAGAAAGATTCCCAAGCAAGCGGAAATCCAAGCTATTACCAAGATCGGATGGGCCATTTGAAGTCCTTGAGAAGATTGGCCCAAATGCATACAAGATAGACCTTCCCGGAGACTATGGGGTGTCCGCCACTTTCAACGTGGCTGATTTAAGCCCATACTATGATGAAGAAGAAGAGTTGCCGAGTTTGAGGTCAAACTCCATTCAAGCTGGGGGGAATGATGGGGACCATCATGACCAAACTCCAAATGCACAACCAGCAACTCCACACACCCCCTCAAGCCCCAAGGAAGTCAAGAATATCCATGCCTTGGTCAAAGAAGTCATAGAGCACTCGGACAGTACATGGGCAGATTCAACCGGAAATTGGCCCGGTTTTGTGCATCTTCTGGGACTTGAAGGTGAGGGGATGAATGACTGCCTTGCCCCTCTCTTTAAGTTTAAGATGTTAGGAATCCAATAAAACAAGTTGCAAAGGATTTGGAGGTCGTTTGGTTAGTCAATCAGCAAGATCTTTTCAAGTGCGCAGGCTGGGCGCCAAAACAGCAGCATCCAAATTAAGGAGAAAGTTGGACCACCAACTTAACTCCACTCTTTCTGAAATTTTGCAGCATGAAAGGGGACTTAAATATTTATCAAGTCAAGGGTTCAAATCCCATCCAAAGCACCCCCTTGTGTTGGTATTATCCAGCCAAAAGGACAAGGAAAACACCCTTTTAACCGGTTTGTCTCTAGCCGGTACAAGGGGCTGATTTCCCTTGGTTTTTTGCTTGCCCACTTGCCTAATGACTCACCTTTGCTGCATTTTAGGACCATTGTAAGCTTGACACATCATTTAGGAGGCATTATGGCCCTAATGAAGTAGCTTAAGCTAGGTAGTGAGGTGTTTAGCTAGCATTGGTTGATTTGATGTGTAACTCTTCCCCAAATGTACCTAGCTATTGATTTTGCTGCTTAGAAGGGGAGGGGGTTCGGCCATACTTGCATAAAAACCAGATGGGGCTCTCACTTGTAAGCACTTTTGAATGAATGAAGTTGTGAGTTTTCAAACTCTCTCAAAAAAAAGTCCTAGTGTTATATCTTGAGCTTGGCAACTCAAGTGGGTCTCTAGGTCTCTTTCTCTCAACTAGAAGGTGATTAAATTCTGTAACTAGTTGATACAAAGAGATTGCCCAAGTGTTCTCCAAGGGTGGCTCCTCGGATTATCCCTTGTAAGGTCACTTGATTATCCAAACTCTTGTTTTCCTTTCCATTGTTGTGTTCCTTCTTCTTGTTTTTCAAGCATTTCACTTTGTGGCAAGTGTGAGTTGGTTCTTCTCCTTACAACCTTCCATCACCTTCAAAGATGCGAATTTGATAATAGCCACTTCTAAGGTCGATTTTGGAGAAGATAGTGGCTCCATGAAGCTCATCAAGCAAGTCTTCCAACCTTGGAATGGGGTACCGGTACTTGATGGTGATCTTGTTGATAGCTCTACTATCAACACACATTCTCATACTCCCATCTTTCTTGGGCACAAGCAATGCCGGGACAGCACACGGGCTCAAACTCTCACGGATTAACCCCTTGGATAGGAGGTCATCCACTTGTCTTTGAACCTCTTGAGTTTCTTGAGGGTTCATGCGGTATGCCGGCTTGTTTGGGAGTGTGGCACCGGGAATAAGATCAATCTTGTGTTGTGATGGAGGTCCATCCCCCAACATGATCCGTGACCATCAAGGGAACCCAAAAGGTCCAAACTTCACGTCCAAGATGCAAGAAATCAGCCTAAGGGAGCAAGGAAGCTATTTCCTCAAAACTGGAATTTCAGGCGTGCACAAACCCGGTTTTGTGCACGTTATTTCTTAAACCTCCCAAGGCTAAAGTGGGGTTGCAGGAAGCCTAAGTTTAAGTTCAAGATGTGCTCTTTCCATCAAGACCTCTTGCAAGTCATTTGGAGTTCATTTGATACCTCAAAACTCCAAGCAAAGTCAATCACTATGTTCTGGCGCTGAACTGGACAGGGCTGAAACAAGAGGCTGTTTGGTGGCCCATTTCTCCTCTATTTGGGTTGAAACTTTTATGGCTTGAAAGTACTTTAAAAATATTATCAAGTGACCATAAAAAACCTCAGCCAAATTACACTCAAGAGGAGCTATTAACCACCAAAACAAGGGAAGAAATACCCTTTTAACCGGTCCAAGCCAGCCGGGTACAAGAGAGAGTGGTGAGGTGTTTTTGTTGCTCTAACCCATGCTTAGCCACTTGCAAGAGTCATAATGAAGGGTACTTAGCTGCCAAGAAGCTTCCATTCACCCCTTGGCCGACACATCATCCTCAAGATTAGCATTGAAGAGGTGTCAAGTGGAGGATGCATCTACCTATTTTTGCTTTGATGTGATCTATGTATTTTTGCCTAGTTTAGCTTATAGTGCAACCTAGGGCCTATGCTTTGTACTTGGAACTTTTGTATTAATGCCCTCTCACCCCCTTTGGCCGGCCACTTATGTTGAATATTGAATGAAAGTTGAGCTTTTGCTCCTTTGAATCCTCAAACTCTCTCCTAGCTTATCTCATCTCTTGGCCAAGTTGAGTGGTGATCTAGTAGAGTCTTAACTTCCTTCTTGGTGGTGTTTCTGTATCCAAGAGGTTGTTAAGGGCCCTAACATCAAACCTTGGTGGTGTTTCTGTATCCAAGGTCGGTGTTAGTTCCGTTCTATCATCTCCAAATCAAAGTGAGTTTGTGGATTCAAAGTTGCCTTGTTGTTACCTTCCATTGCATTCACTCCATCCCCTTTCCTATCCTCTTGGTTGCCCCTTGAGGATACATCATGTTGGATCAACCTTTTAGGGGGTAGGCCATGGGGTATTTCATGTGGGAAGACATGGGAAAAGGTTTTCATGAGGGGTGTGAGTAAAGGGTGGGAAAACTCCTTTACCTTGGCCGGTTCTTGGCCTAAGAGGATCCACTCTTTGAAGTCTTCAAATTCATGGAGTTGAGAGTGGAGTAAGGTGGTGAGAAAGACATCCAACTTGGGAGCGTCTTGAGGGTTCTTTTGTGGGCTAGGCTTAAGGGGAGTGAGGGTGATTTTCTTGTGGTCTTTGGTGAAAGTATAGGTGTTCAAGCGGCCATCATGCATGACTCTCCTATCAAATAACCATGGCCGGCCCAAGAGGACATGACAAGCATCCATGGGCACAATATCACACCAAATTTCATCTTTGTAGGTTCTTCCAATGGAAAAGGAAAGTAAACACCGAGTGGTGATATGCAAACCCTTACCTTGGTTGAGCCATTGGATGGTGTAAGGACTTGGATGAGGTGTGACCGGGAGCTTGAGCTTGTCCACCATGGTCTTGGAAGCCACATTAGCGCAACTCCCACCATCAATGATGAGTGAACACACTTTTCCACTTACGGTGCATCGAGTGTGGAAAATACTTTCCCGTTGTTCCATTTCTTCATGTGAAGCAAGCCCACTCAAAGCTCTTCGAATTACTAAGAGCTCTCCTTCATCCGGGCCCTCTTCAACCTCCTCTATGACTTCATTCAAGTACACCCCTTTCTCATCTTCCTCCTTCTCTACCTCCTCTTCTAGCTCCTCTAGGGAAGCTTGATATTCAGCTAGAGAGACCATTCTCTTGTTGGGACACTCGGAAGCATAGTGTCCAAGGCCTTGGCAACGAAAACACCGGACTTTGCTAGATGGCTTTGGGGGCGGTTGTTTGGAGGGAGTTTGTGGAGTGGTGTTTTGTGGGGGTTTCGGGTTCGGAGATGGGAAGGATTTTTGAGGAGTGTATGGAGGCTTTTGGAAGCCATAAGGCCGTGGGGTAGGCTTGGGGATGGGATTCTTGCCTTTGAGTTTCTTTTGCATTTCAACTTTGTGGGCTAGAGCACTTAGCTCATCAAGATAGGTGTAGGGATGCAACTCAACAACATGGGCAATTTGCTCATCAAGACCACTCAAGTATCGAATCAAGGTTTGGGAGTCATCCTCCTTCAAATCACATTTCAAGAGGAGTTGTTCAAAGTCCCTAGTGTACTCTTCTACACTTTTGGAACCTTGTTTGAGGTGGTGGAGTTTAAGGAAATTGTCTTGGAGGTAATGTGGGGGTAAGAATTTGGCCTTTAGTTTGGACTTCATCTTCTCCCAAGTCTTAATCTTACTTTTCCCCTTTCTTACTCTCTTAGACACAACATTGGACCAACAAATAGATGCATATTTGCGAAGTTTCAAGGCCACTAGCTTTACCTTTTTGCCTTCCGAGATGTCTTTGTACTCAAAGACTCGCTCCACCGTTTGCAACCAATCGAGGAAGACATCCGGATCAAGTTGTCCTTCAAACTCCGGGATATCAACTTTGAAATCTCCATAACCTCGTTCATGTTGCCTTTGATGTCGGCTGGGACGTCTACCTTGCTCTTCTTCGCTTGAATCTCCAAAGGGGTTGCTTCCCTCGGAGTCGTCCGAGTCCCCATGCTTGCTTGAACTTCTAGAGCCCCATTGGTGTCGCCTCTTTTCTTCCATAAGTTGGCCAAGTTGCCGTTGAAGGTATTTGACTCGAGCCTCAAGTTCGGCTTTCTCCCTATGAGCTTGTTCAGCCACTTGGGAAGGGGTGAGGCTAGCAGACATGATAGCTTTGTGGTGGAAGCTTAGTGTTTTGGGACGGGAAGAGGGAGGCACGGCCGTGGGCAGTGGCACGGGGTGGGCGTGCTCACGGGCTGAGGGTGAATTCTGGGACAGGATATGTGGCACGGTCGTGTGGGTTGGCACGGGGTGACCGTGCTGGGTCGCTGGAAAATGAAGGTTGCAGAAATTGTGTGGCACGGTCGTGCTATAGGGGCACGGGGCACCCGTGCTGTGTTTCTGGTTGTGCACGGCTGAAAATCCGTGGGGGAAGTGTTTGGGATGTTTTTGTGGGTTTTGTGTTTGGGATGTGTTTGAGGTTGGAAGCAATACTCAGGAGGGTAGCCTAGGCTCTGATACCAAGTTGATGTATGCTTGCAATGAACACAACCCAAGCTAACTCCACCCTTGTTCTTCCTAAGGAAACTAAGGGAGGAAAGGGAGAGAGTGTAGAAGATAAGAGGAGAGTTGATAGAGCAAGCACCTTCAAGAGATAATCCAAGAGGAGCCACTCTTGTTGGATACTTGGGCAATCCCCTTAGATCAATTAGTGATGTATATGTGGGTGGAAAGTGATCCAAATCAAACTCAAATCAAACTTAAGCAAAATGAAAAGAGAGAAAGATGGGGAAGATGAAGAATATCACCAAACAGGATAGAGATGGATAGTGCAAGACTTTGAGTATGAGATAATCCTTCCGGAGCCACTCACACCTTGGTCTTGGGCTAATTCCCTTCACTCTTCTGAGGAATCACTCCAAAGAAAAGAAGGAGAACCTAGAACACCACTTGAATTAGCCAAATTCAAGATATAGAACTAGGAATTTTTGGGACACAAATGAGAATCACTCTCAAAGGTGCTTGAATTACTCTTGAATTACTCTCAAAGGAATCACCACTTGGCTTTTGATCTAATGGTCGTGGTACAAGATCAAGTGGACTTAGGGGATCAATTCCATAGACCACTTTAAAGGGAGATAGACCAGTAGCCTTGCTTGGAGTCTTATTGTAAGCAAACTCAGCATGTGGAAGTAACAGATCCCAAGCTTTGATGTGGTTTTTAATCAGAACCCTTAATAAAGTACCAAGGGTTCGATTAGTAACCTCGGTTTGCCCATCTGTTTGTGGATGACAAGTGGTACTGTACTTGAGTTTGGTACCCAACTTTTTCCACAAAGTAATCCAAAAGTGACTTAAAAACTTCGTATCTCGATCTGAGACAATGGAACGAGGAATTCCATGAAGTCTCATAACCTCCTTGAAATACAATTCAGCAATATGAGTGGCATCATTAGTCTTGTTGCAGGGAATGAAATGAGCCATCTTCGAAAATCGATCCACGACCACAAAGATAGAATCTTTATTCCCTTGTGTCTTTGGTAAACCAAGTATGAAATCCATACTAACGTCCACCCAAGGCAACGTAGGAATAAGAAGTGGCGTGTATAGTCCCTGAGGAAGCGAATGACTCTTCGCAATTTGACACGTACTGCACCTTCTAATGATGTCTTGAACATCCTTCTCCATGCCTGGCCAATAATAATGTTCCCTAAGCATAGTTAGGGTCTTGTCTTCGCCAAAATGGCCAGCTAAAGATCCAGCATGGACTTCTCGAATTAACAACTCACGAGTGCTGCATTTGGGGACACATAACCGAGCACCTTTAAAGAGAAACTCTTCTTGAATTAAGAAGTCCCCTTTGGGATGTTTAGAACACTCAGAATATAACACCCCAAAATCTTCATCATTCTGATATAACGCCTTTAGATGCTCAAATCCAAGGATACAAGCATCCAATTGGAACATCAATAGATAACGCCGTGATAGAGCATCGGCGCCTTGATTCAGTTTGCCGGACTTATGCTTAATAGTAAAGTGAAAGGACTGTAGGAATTCCACCCATTTAGCATGGCGCGAGTTTAACTTGTGTTGGCCTTGAATATACGTCAAAGCCTCGTGATCTGAATGCAGAATAAACTCACTGGCAATCAAATAGTGGTTCCAATGTTCTAGACATCGAATGATGGCGTAGAATTCCTTGTCATAAGTTGAATATCTCTTCCTGGTATCACATAACTTCTCACTGAAGAAGGCCAAAGGGCGTCCTTCTTGAGTAAGAATGCCTCCAATACCAACCCCAGAAGCATCGCATTCAACTTCAAAGACTTTCTCAAAACACGGTAGGGCTAAAACTGGTGCTTGAGTTAGTCTCTCTTTCACTTCTTCAAAGGCTGCTTGGGCTTTAGGATTCCAAGTGAATGAGGAACCCTTAAGAATCTCGGTCATAGGAGCTAAGATAGTGCTGAAATTTCGTATGAACCTCCTAGAGAAAGAGGCCAAGCCATGAAAGCTTCGAACGTCATGAATGCTCTTAGGAACAGGCCAAGTTCGAATAGCCTCAATCTTGCTTTCATCCACCTTAATACCATCTTCAGAAACAATATAACCTAAGAAGGTAACTTCATGAGTAAAGAAGGTACACTTCTTTAGGTTCCCGAATAACTTCTCCTTTTCAAGAACGAGCATCACCTGAGTTAAATGATCTTGATGTTCTTGCTCATTCTTACTGAACACCAATATATCATCGAAGTAAACAACCACGAACTTGCCCAAGTATGGTCGAAATACTTGATTCATTAACCTCATAAACGTACTAGGGGCATTAGAAAGACCGAAAGGCATGACTAACCATTCATATAATCCGCCCTTAGTCTTGAAAGCAGTTTTCCACTCATCGCCCTCCCTAATACGAATTTGATAATAACCACTCCTCAAATCAATCTTACTAAACACCTTAGAGCCATGTAATTCATCCAACATATCTTCAAGCCTAGGTATAGGGTACCTATACTTGATAGTAATTTTGTTTATGGCCCTACTGTCAACACACATCCTCATACTACCATCCTTCTTCGGAACCAAAAGAGCAGGAACAGCACATGGACTTAAGGATTCTCGTACCAACCCCTTGAATATCAGTTCTTCAACTTGTCGTTGAATCTCTTGAGTTTCCTTGGGATTTGTCCTGTAGGCTGGCTTATTCGGCAGAATGGATCCTGGGATAAGGTCAATATGATGTTGAATGTCACGCTTTGGGGGTAAACCCAAAGGTATCTCTTCTGGAAATAGGTGACTGAACTGATTCAATATGACCTTGGCTATGGGATGGGATGGAAGTGGTGTTTGTGGCTCATCTTGTACTTGCAATATCCACTCTTTCAAGGCTTTGAACTCATGTTGAGAGGCCTTTAAAAGTGGTTCAACATATGTCAAAAGCAAGTCAGATTGATTTTGGCTTTTTTGTGGTTTCATTTTGTGGAGTTCGGATGGTGACATAGGATTCAGAGTAATCTTCTTGCCATCTTTGGAAAAGGAATAAGTATTAAGATAACCATTATGCATAACCTTCCTGTCATACATCCATGGTCGTCCTAACAGAATATGACAAGCATCCATGGGGATAATATCACACCAAAGTTCATCTTGGTAATTCTTACCAAGAGAGAATGAAATCAAGCAACGAGAGTTAACTTGTAATCCCTTGCCTTGATTTAACCATTGAATGTTGTATGGGTGTGGGTGTGCCGTGGACTGAAGGTTCAGTTTCTCAATCATATTCAATGAAACAACGTTGGCACAACTTCCTCCATCGATGATTAACGAGCACACTTTGCCTTGGACTGTACACCGTGAGTGAAAGATGTTCTCACGTTGTTCATCCTTAGCAACTCGTTGATTGCTCAATACCCTTCGAATTACTAGCATCTCACCTTCATCTGCGTTTTCCACAAACTCTTCCTGATCATCTTCATGATCGCTCTCAGCATCTTCTGCCCTTTCCTCTTCTTTCTCCTCGGCAAATTCTCCCTCTATGGCTTCCCATTCAGCTAAGGTGACTACCTTTCGACTAGGACAATCAGAAGCAATGTGTCCTAAACCTTGGCACTTGTAACACCTTCTTTGGCTTACAGGGTATGGGTTTGGATGTGGGGGGTTTGATGGTGGTGGCCTTTGAGGAGCTTGGTTTTTTTGTGGATTAGATGGGAAAGGGGTAGATGATTTAGGCTGAGGTGTGGTACTCCCCTTGTTTAAGGGTTGCCCACGGTTTGGTGTAGAATAAGGCTTGAACGAATCACGAACATTCATTCTAGACTTTCTTTGTTGCTCCACCTTGTGTGCTAGGACACACACTTCGTCAAAGGTGGTATAAGCTTGCAACTCAACCACGTTAGCTATCCTAGGATCAAGCCCTCCTAGGTAACGTACCATGGTCTGCTCTTCAGGCTCATGAATGTCACATTTGATCATGAGTTTCTCAAACTCACGAGTATATTCTTCAACGCTCATCTTGCCTTGATTCAAATGATGAAAGAGCATGTATTGATCTTGGACATACGTAGAAGGCAAAAACCGTGCCTTCATCTTGGCTTTCATTTTGTCCCAAGTACCAATCTTACTCTTCCTTTCTCTAGTTCTCTTAGCAGTAAGGTTTGTCCACCATAAGGAGGCATATTTCCTTAATCTAAGAGCAACTATTTTGACTTTCTTATCTTCTGGAATCTCCTTGAACTCAAAAATACGCTCCACCGTTTGTAACCATTCAATGAACTCATCAGGATCTAACTTACCCTCGAACTCAGGAATATCAACCTTGATCTCATTAGAGTTGAAAGTAGGTCGCGCTCTTCTTTGCATTCTTTCAAATGGTACTTCTTCTTCAGAGAACGCATTGCTAGCTTCCTCTTCATAGCCATAGTCTGTTCCAGTCCGAATGCTTGGTGATTCTTGAAGTTTCTGCTTTTGTTTCATATGGTTTCCAAGCTGTTTCCTCAAGTACTCATTTTGTGCTTTGAGTTCTCGATTGCTCACACTCATTTCTTGCATTTGCTTAGAAAGAACTTCAAGCCTTTCTTCCACAGACATGCTAGTACTCATTGTGATCGCAGGAATGAACGGTTTGTGTTTGATTGTGTTTGAAATGATTTCAGAGATAAGCTGGGAATGACGTGGGGTTCAGGCCAAGTTCTGAACTTGCTCTGATACCAAAATTGATGTAAGTCCAAGGGAAGGATAGCAACCCAAGTTAACTCACGCCGAAGGAAGCTAGAAATCAAGCAATTTCTCACGGCCAGGAGTGGCACGGCCGTGCTTGGGTGACCGTGCCAATTCACTGCCTAGCTTGCCTAGGAAAGCTCTTCTTCACGGTTTTGAGATAGCTTTGAAGGTTTTTGAAAGTTCGATGCAATCAGCTATGTCAAGGCTTGATTTTGTGTGGATAAGAGGAATCAAAGGAGTAAGGAAGTGAGGGAAGTAAAGGAGGATAAAAAGACACTAAGAAGAACAAAGGTAATTCATGGTTTGAGAGGAGTGAAACCAAGAACTAGTTTGTGAACTTCAAGAGTGTTTAATGAAACTTGGATAGTTCTAAGCTAGATGATTAGATAAGATACACACCACTAATCATTTAGTTTAGGGCCCTCAATCTTGGATTAGGATAAGATTCACCACCTAACCAAAGATTGAGACTCACTTGGTCACCACCTTAATCGGCCACAATTAAGGATAAGCAAGTTAAGTGTTTAGGAAATCACAAGACACAAAGTCTTTTCTCTCTACTGAAAATTCAACTCTATTCCTTCAAAATGAACATACAAGGCTTTATATGGCCTTGAGAGTACACAAATGAGCTTTCCTTCCAAGGGAGGAAAGTCATTAAACTTGCTAATCACTTCCTAACACACGGTTTACTCTAATACAAACCAAAAGCTAAAAGCTTATTTTACAAAGCACTTAAGTTATCTTCCTAAACCTTTCCTATGCATTAAGGAATGTAGATGACTCATTTTCCCAGCTAGGAAGGTAAGAGTGCACGGCTAGCCACCTCAAAAGGACTGAAGAATGCATGTGTGCCATGTCATGCTTGAGTGGTCGAATGAGGGCTTGCAAAATGGTGATGTTTCACTTGCTCCACGTGTCTCTCTCTCAAGTAGCTGAGTGGTGCTTGATCAAGCAGCTCAAAATGACCTGCTTGGCAGCCTTCCACCTTAAGCAAACCCCTTGAAGGAGGAAAACCACCAAGCTAAGCAACCGGGTGTCAAGCAGCCGGTTTCTGCCTCCACTTGCAACGCATGTTTGACACCTCAAATGATGACTATTTGCTACGTTTCTTACATGGTTGGAAACCTCAAGATGTCTAGTTTACCCTCCATTTAGAATCGTAGCATTTGGACGTCATTTGCCCCCTGAACAAACCAGAAAACCAAAACCGTGCATTTTGCAGTGCAATCCGGACAGGTTCAAGAGATGAACTGTTTTAAGTAACCAAATGAATTCCAAATGATATGAAACCAATTGGACTTAAAAGTTAACATCCTGAACTTGATAATCATCCAAAAAACGGACACCAAAATATGCTTTAGGCCGATGTAATAAGATAGCAAAAACCGGGTAAAAATCTGGATGAGAACCCGGGTGTATCACCTTGTGTGTTTGCCATCAAGTGACTCATGGCCGTGACTTTGGAGTTGATTTCTTGATTATTTTGGATCAATGAAACATTATTAGACCTTGAGGATGGACCTCCATCAACTTACCACCCACATATACATCAATTAGCTTGAATCTTCAAATTGATCTTCTTCGTTCTTCGTGTTCTTCATTTATCACCTTCAATACTTGAATGTTCTTCAAGTCATTCCATTAAACCACCTACCATACTTCCATTCTGATGTATATGTTGGTGGAAAGTGATCCAAATCAAACTCAAATCAAACTTAAGCAAAATGAAAAGAGAGAAAGATGCGAAAGATGAAGAATATCACCAAACAGGATAGAGATGGATAGTGCAAGATTTTGAGTATGAGATAATCCTTCCGGAGCCACTCACACCTTGGTCTTGGGCTAATTCCCTTCACTCTTCTGAGGAATCACTCTAAAGAAAAGAAAGAGAACCTAGAACACCACTCGAATTAGCCAAATTCAAGATATAGAACTAGGAATTTTTGGGACACAAATGAGAATCACTCTCAAAGGTGCTTGAATTACTCTTGAAAATGCCTTAGAAATCTGATCTACAATGCTCACACGCCCCCCCTTTATATAGGCTCAGCAAAAGACAACAAAAGGACTCAAATAACTCCTAACAATTAAAACTAGTAAAATGAAAAGACTAAGATAAATGGAAAGACACATCATAAAAGGGGTGGGGGAGGTTACAAGGAATATTCTAGGATTTCTTAGCTGATTACACCAATCTAGAAGGCTCCAAAAACGTGCACAATGTCAGCCACACAATCACATGTAACCGAAGACTCTTCATATTCCCAGAATTAATCCTTGCAGCTGCCTCAACTTCAACAGAGCAATCATGATGACCATCTCCTTTTCAATCAAAGCAATCTCCTTTTCAATCAAAGCAATCTCTTTTCTCAAGTTCCCAAGAGAAATCATGATGGATGAATGCTTAAGGGTTCTTTGTGGGTTCTGTGTTTAGGCTAGAAAAAGGCTGTTTTGGAGAAGAGGAGGGAGGGCACGGTCGTGCAAGGGGCACTGGGGAACCGTGCTATGCTTCGACTTGAGGAAATGCAGAAAAGTATAGTGGCACGGTCGTGCTGGGTGGCACGGGGGCACCGTGCTGCTTCTCTGGTCTTCGAGACTGGGTTTGCCGGTTTGTGCCTTTTTTTTTGTTTTTGTGTTTTGGCTTTTTGGGATGTATTTGGGTGTGAAGTGGGTCACTTAAGAACCGTGGCTCTGATACCAACTGATGTATATGTGGGTGGTAAGTGAACCAAATCAAACTCAAATAAACCCAAATAAGAATTGAACCAAAGTAAAGAGAAAATGGAAGGTTGATTGAGATGGAATGAAAATAATAACAAAAAAGAACAAAGGATAAACAAGACCTTGCACTTGAGATAATCCTTCGCGGAGCCACTCAAGGGCTTGATCTTGGGCAAATCCTCTCGTCTTCACCAAGGAATCACTCCAATTGGAAAAGAAAAGAGAACCTAGAACACCACTTGAACTTGCCAAAATTCAAGATATAGAACTAGGGATTTGGAATACTTTTGAGAATCACACTCAAAGGTAATTGTATTTCACTTGGGAAAGCTTACAACTCTGAATTGAGAAACACTTCACACCCCCACTATATATAGGCAACAACAAGACAAGCAAAAGACACAAACTCCTAACAATTTAAAGCTAGAAAATTGAAAAGACTTAGGAAAAATAAAAAGACACAACTTAAAGGAATGGGGGAGGTTACAAAGAATATTCTAGGCTTCCAATCAGCTGAAAACATCCATCTAGAACACTCCAAGTCGTGCATGATGTCAGCAAGGTGATGTCATGTAACCTATGTCTCTTCACTTGCCCAGCATTAACTCCATGCAGCAGCCTTCACTTCAACTGAGCATAACTCTCAGCACACACGTCCAAATCAGGTGATTCTGGGCTTGTTGGAAAGCCCTGGAAATCTATTTTCCAGAATGGGCTCATTTGCTCATTTTGGATAAGTAGATCAAAAGTTATGGTCCGAACATTACACCTATATCAGAACTGGACTGGAGCAGGACAACTTCCTTTTGAGTGCTACTTTGCCCAATCAAATGACGTCCAAATTAAATAAAATTGGGCTTATTTTAAAGCTTACATCTTAAGCTTCAAAACCATGTGGAGCCTCAAGTTGTGGGACCACTTTAGTTAGGCCAAAAGTGCACACAAAAATCGGGAAAATTCGGGATGAAGGCGGCATTACCTCTTCGGGCATGAACGCCAATTTCCGGCAAAGTTTTGCAACTTCTTTGACTTCTTCATGGTGTCTAAAGTCCTTGAACTCACATAATAAGAGAAAATATGAGAGTTCCCATGCACGCTCTTGTTTGACACTTTTCTTCTTGGAAGTTGACCTTAAATAAAAATGATGCATATGGGAATATGCATCATACTCCCCGGGTGGTTTTGAGTTTGTCCTCAAACTCAAAGGGTTAGCAAGCCTCTCAAGAAAGGGGTCACGCTCACAATATGGGAGCTTTTGGGGAAGGAGGTCACAGGGCATCACCTCTAGAGAGATATAGAAGAGGGTGAGGGGAGGATGATAAAACGGGTCATACCTGGGGAGGAGAAGAGGCGGAAGTAAGAAATCTTCTTTGGGGGCAAGGGTTTGGGAAGGATGAATGAGGGTTAAGGCTTGTCGGTCCTTTTGTGGTTTGAGGGGTTGAGAAGGTTGAATGGGGGTTAAGGTGAATTCTTCTTGGGTCAAGAGTTGCTCAACTTCTTCAATAACCCCACATGCCTCCAACTCGGGTGCTTGGAGTTCGGTAGGGCGTACTTCTTGAATCAAGAGTTGTTCAAACTCTTCAGCAACCCTACATGGCTTCATCACTTCAAGGTCTTTAACTACATGCTCTTCAATTCTTGGGGTTATGCTCAAATTCACCTCATTATCTTCTTGGCACCCTTCTTGGGTGAAGGATTGCTCAATTTCTTGCACAATCTCTTCTTGCTTCAACTCGGATCTTTGGGCCTCAAGTTCAAAGGTCGCTTCATCGCCACAGTCACCAAAAACAAGAGGTAGGTCAACTAGGCCCGACCCTTTTTCTCCAAGGATCTCTTCATCTTTGTTGGAGTTAAATTTCTCAAAGGAAACAAATGGATGCTTGTGTAAGTAAGAGGTTGGAGCGAAAGTATCCATTAATTTTCTTCTTAACTTAACCCATGTTGTGATTTTGCTTTTTCCTCTCTTCTTCCTCTTATACTTGTACTTTTCCCACCATTCAAGCGCATGGCCTCGGAGCTTCTTGATAACCACTTTAAACTTCTCTTGCTCGTCAATATTGTAGCGAGTGAAGACTTGATCCACTTTGGAAATCCAGTAAGGGAAATCTTCTTTTTGGCCACGAAACTTTGGAGTTTCAAGGATGACCATCTCCTTTTCAATCAAAGCAATCTCTTTTCTCAAGTTCCCAAGAGAAATCATGATGGATGAATGCTTAAGGGTTCTTTGTGGGTTATGTGTTTAGGCTAGAAAAAGGCCGTTTTGGAGAAGAGGAGGGAGGGCACGGTCGTGCAAGGGGCACTGGGGAACCGTGCTATGCTTCGACTTGAGGAAATGCAGAAAAGTATAGTGGCACGGTCGTGCTGGGTGGCACGGGGGCACCGTGCTGCTTCTCTGGTCTTCGAGACTGGGTTTGCCGGTTTGTGCCTTTTTTTTTTGTTTTTGTGTTTTGGCTTTTTGGGATGTATTTGGGTGTGAAGTGGGTCACTTAAGAACCGTGGCTCTGATACCAACTTGATGTATATGTGGGTGGTAAGTGAACCAAATCAAACTCAAATAAACCCAAATAAGAATTGAACCAAAGTAAAGAGAAAATGGAAGGTTGATTGAGATGGAATGAAAATAATAACAAAAAAGAACAAAGGATAAACAAGACCTTGCACTTGAGATAATCCTTCGCGGAGCCACTCAAGGGCTTGATCTTGGGGAAATCCTCTCGTCTTCACCAAGGAATCACTCCAATTGGAAAAGAAAAGAGAACCTAGAACACCACTTGAACTTGCCAAAATTTAAGATATAGAACTAGGGATTTGGAATACTTTTGAGAATCACACTCAAAGGTAATTGTATTTCACTTGGAAAAGCTTACAACTCTGAATTGAGAAACACTACACACCCCCACTATATATAGGCAACAACAAGACAAGCAAAAGACACAAACTCCTAACAATTTAAAGCTAGAAAATTGAAAAGACTTAGGAAAAATAAAAAGACACAACTTAAAGGAATGGGGGAGGTTACAAAGAATATTCTAGGCTTCCAATCAGCTGAAAACATCCATCTAGAACACTCCAAGTCGTGCATGATGTCAGCAAGGTGATGTCATGTAACCTATGTCTCTTCATTTGCCCAGCATTAACTCCATGCAGCAGCCTTCACTTCAACTAAGCATAACTCTCAGCACACACGTCCACATCAGGTGATTCTGGGCTTTTTCGAAAGCCCTGGAAATCTATTTTCCCGAATGGGCTCATTTGCTCAATTTGGATAAGTAAATCAAAAGTTATGGTCTGAACATTACACCTATATCAGAACTGGACTGGAACAGGACATGTCTTCTTTGAGTAATATTTAGCCCAACCAAACGACGTACAAATTAAACATAATTGGGCTTGTTTGAAAGCTGAGATCTTAAACTTCAAAACCATGTGGAGCCTCAAGTTGTGGGACCACTTTAGTTAGGCCAAAAGTGCACACAAAAATCGGGAAAATTCAGGATGAAGGCGGCATTACCTCTTCGGGCATGAACGCCAATTTCCGGCAAAGTTTTGCAACTTCTTTGACTTCTTCATGGTGTCTAAAGTCCTTGAACTCATATAATAAGAGAAAATATGAGAGTTCCCACGCACGCTCTTATTTGACACTTTTCTTCTTGGAAGTTGACCTTAAATAAAAATGATGCATATGGGAATATGCATCATACTCCCCTGGTGGTTTTGAGTTTGTCCTCAAACTCAAAGGGTTAGCAAGCCTCTCAAGAAAGGGTTCACGCTCACAATATGGGAGCTTTTGGGGAAGGAGGTCACAGGGCATCACCTCTAGAGAGATATAGAAGAGGGTGAGGGGAGGATGATAAAACAGGTCATACCTGGGGAGGAGAAGAGGCGGAAGTAAGAAATCTTCTTTGGGGGCAAGGGTTTGGGAAGGATGAATGAGGGTTAAGGCTTGTCGGTCCTTTTGTGGTTTGAGGGGTTGAGAAGGTTGAATGGGGGTTAAGGGTGAATTCTTCTTGGGTCAAGAGTTGCTCAACTTCTTCAATAACCCCACATGCCTCCAACTCGGGTGCTTGGAGTTCGGTAGGGCGTACTTCTTGAATCAAGAGTTGTTCAAACTCTTCAGCAACCCTACAAGGCTTCATCACGTCAAGGTCTTTAACTACATGCTCTTCAATTCTTGGGGTTATGCTCAAATTCACCTCATTATCTTCTTGGCACCCTTCTTGGGTGAAGGATTGCTCAATTTCTTGCACAATCTCTTCTTGCTTCAACTCGGATCTTTGGGCCTCAAGTTCAAAGGTCGCTTCATCACCACAGTCACCAAAAACAAGTGGTAGGTCAACTAGGCCCGACCCTTTTTCTCCAAGGATCTCTTCATCTTTGTTGGAGTTAAATTTCTCAAAGGAAACAAATGGATGCTTGTGTAAGTAAGAGGTTGGAGCCAAAGTATCCATTAATTTACCTCTTAACTTAACCCATGTTGTGATTTTACTTTTTCCTCTCTTCTTCCTCTTATACTTGTACTTTTCCCACCATTCAAGCGCATGGCCTCGGAGCTTCTTGATAACCACTTTAAACTTCTCTTGCTCGTCAATATTGTAGCGAGTGAAAATTTGATCCACTTTGGAAATCCAGTAAGGGAAATCTTCTTTTTGGCCACGAAACTTTGGAGTTTCAAGGATGACCATCTCCTTTTCAATCAAAGTAATCTCTTTTCGCAAGTTCCCAAGCGAAATCATGACGGATGAATGCTTAAGGGTTCTTTGTGGGTTATGTGTTTAGGCTAGAAAAAGGCTGTTTTGGAGAAGAGGAGGGAGGGCACGGTCGTGCAATGGGGCACTGGGGAACCGTGCTATGCTTCGACTGGAGGAAATACAGAAAAGTAGAGTGGCACGGTCGTGCTTGGCGGCACGGGGGCACCGTGCGAAATTTCTGGACTTCGGGAATGGTTTGGCCGCTTTGTGCTTCTTTTTTGTTTTTGTGTTTTGGCTTTTTGGGATGTATTTGGGTGTGAAGTGGGTCACTTAAGAACCGTGGCTCTGATACCAATTGATGTATATGTGGGTGGTAAGTGAACCAAATCAAACTAAAATAAACCCAAATAAGAATTGAACCAAAGTAAAGAGAAAATGGAAGGTTGATTGAGATGGAATGAAATAATAACAAAAAAGAACAAAGGATAAATAAGACCTTGCACTTGAGATAATCCTTCGCGGAGCCACTCAAGGACTTGATCTTGGGCAAATCCTCTCGCCTTCACCAAGGAATCACTCCAATTGGAAAAGAAAAGAGAACCTAAAACACCACTTGAACTTGCCAAAATTCAAGATATAGAACTAGGGATTTGGAACACTTTTGAGAATCACACTCAAAGGTATTTGTATTTCACTTGGGAAAGCTTACAACTCTGAATGATGAAATGCAACTATACAACCCACCTATTTATAGGCTAAACAAAGACAACCAAAAGACTTAAAAACTCCTAGTAATTAAAACTAGAAATTTGAAAAGACTTAGGAAAAATAAAAAGACTCATCATAAAAAGGGTGGGGGGGTTATAAGGAATATTTTAGGATTTCCTATCAGCTGAAGAAATCCATCCAAGTCGTGCATGATGTCAGCAAGGTGATGTCATGTAACCTATGTCTCTTCATTTGCCCAGCATTAACTCCATGCAGCAGCCTTCACTTCAACTGAGCATAACTCTCAGCACACACGTCCAAATCAGGGGATTCTGGGCTTGTTGGAAAGCCCTGGAAATATATTTTGTAGAATGGGCTCATTTGCTCAATTTGGATAAGTAGATAGAAAGTTATGGACCGAACATTACACCTATATCAGAACTGGACTGGAGCAGGACATGTCTTCTTTGAGTAATATTTAGCCCAACCAAACGACGTCCAAATCAAACATAATTAGGCTTGTTTGAAAGCTGAGATCTTAAACTTCAAAACCATGTGGAGCCTCAAGTTGTGGGACCACTTTAGTTAGGCCAAAAGTGCACACAAAAATCGGGAAAATTCGGGATGAAGGCGGCATTTCCTCTTCGGGCATGAACGCCAATTTCCGGCAAAGTTTTGCAACTTCTTTGACTTCTTCATGGTGTCTAAAGTCCTTGAACTCACATAATAAGAGAAAACATGAGAGTTCCCATGCACGCTCTTGTTTGACACTTTTCTTCTTGGAAGTTAACCTTAAATAAAAATGATGCATATGGGAATATGCATCAATCCGTTTGGGGGTGACATGATGTGCTAAATTTGAGATGAGTGCCCATCTTCTTCCATAAAATGAGCCAAAAATGACTCATGAACTTGCTATCCCGGTCGGATACCATGCTCTTGGGAATGCCATGGAGCCTCACAATCTCCTTGAAGTAGAGACTAGCAATTTGAGTGGCGTCATGAGTGGTATGGCATGAGACAAAGTGTGCCATCTTGGAGAACCGATCAACTACCACCATGATGGAGTCCTTGTTTCTTTGTGTCCTTGGAAGGCCGGTAATGAAGTTTAAACTCACATCCTCCCAAGGAGCTTGTGGGACCGGTAAGGGTGAGTAAAGACCTTGAGGCAAGACATGGCTTTTGGCAAGTTGACAAGTAGAACACCGTTTGATGGGGATCAGCCCCAAGGGGTTCTTATAGCTCAAGAGGTCACAAAGGCTTTCCAAGGATTAGAAATCACTCAAGACACGATCACTTGCATTCTGCCGGGCTCATCCCACACATGGCCCGACTTTCTGACCTTGGTGACCTGATGACCTGAGGGTTTAAAGCCAAAATTTTGGTATGTATGGAAAGATTGGAGAGTTAGCTGCCCAATAAATCAAGTTTCAGCCCATTTGGATGTCATTTGCCCATCCAAACACTTTGTTAAAGCCAAACTGTCCAAAACTGTTTTCCAGGTCAGATTTTGTCCGGTTTTGGGAGCCCATTTTCACCAACCTAAAGTAACCCTAACAACCTGGAATTTTAACCCCTAGATCCTTTTTTGAATTGGCTAAAAGGGTGGGAAAAGAAACCAGAGTCAAACATGTCCCAAGGAGGCTAAAAGCAAGGAAACTTCTAAAGCTGCTTTTGGGAAGTCAGCCTGCACCATCTCACTTGTTCTGGTTATATCTCCTGAACGGCTGCACCAAATGAGCTCCAAAAGTAGTCATATGAAAGAACACTTTCTAAGCTTTCTAATAAGGTATGTTGGAGCCAATTTGGGTTAGTAAGGACGAAGATACAGCTGCTGAAAGTTGACCCTGCAATCTGGAAAACTGGACAGCAACTGTCAACATCACCTTTTGTACTTTTCTTGCCTTTTGTGCTTCCTTTTGTCTTGATCCGTTTGGCTTGCATTGTAACCCATGTAATCTGAATTTTGAGGCTCCCTCCTATATAAAGGACCTTTAGGAATGTAAGAAGGCAGCTTTGAATATCATGCAATGAAATCTGAGTGTTTTACTCTCCATTGAAACTCCTAGTTGCTTTAGCTTGAATTGGCTAGTTCAAGTGGTGATCTTCTAGGTTCTTTTCTCTTGCTTATGGTGGTGATATTCTGTATCCATAAGTGAAGAAGGAATAGCCCAACTTCTCCTCTAAGTGGCGCCTTTGGCTTATCTTAGACAAGAGAGTTGCACACTATCCATCAAGACCGGGTGAGCTCATTGTTCTTTTCGGTTTTTTTTTTGCTTGTCCTTGTTTTCAATCTTCCCCATCATACATTCTCATCTTTGACATTCCCATGGTTAACATACATCATCTTGGTATCAGAGCTTAGGCTACCCTCTTGGCCAAGCTTCCCCCCAAACACATTTCTCAAACACAAACCACAAAACATCCTTTCTCTATCCGCACGGGACAGAATTGTGGCACGGCCTACCCGTGCTTTAAGGCACGACCGTGCCACCTCTTTTCTGCACTTTTGTCACGACAGTAACCTGGCACGGGAAGCCCGTGTCCAACGGCACGACCGTGCCACCCCATTCTCAGCCAAATCTCGTGTTTCTCTCCCACAAAGCCCACATATCATGTCTTCTAGTCAAACACCCGAGCAAGTGGCCAAACAAGCCTTAAGAGAAAAGGCCGAAATGGAAGCTAGAGTCAAGTACTTGCAAACTCAACTTCAAAGGCTCATGAAGGAAAGGAGAGACAACTTGAGGGATTCACCTATTCCAAGTGAATCTAGTGACCCGGGTGAAAGTGATTCGGATTTCAACCCTTTTGGGTCACAAGGAAGAGCTAGAAGAGGATCAAGGAGACAAGAAAGGCATCAAGGAGGTGGATTCAACGACTTCAAAGTTGACATCCCCGAGTTTGAAGGCAAGCTTGATCCAGACGAGTTCTTGGATTGGCTACAAACCGTGGAGAGGGTGTTCGACTACAAGGACATCCCGGATGAAAATAAGGTAAAACTAGTTGCCCTTAAACTTAGAAAGTATGCTTCTACTTGGTGGGCTAATGTTTTATCTAAGAGGGCCAAGAAAGGGAAGGGGAAGATTAAAACTTGGAAGAAAATGAAAGAAAAACTCAAAGAGAAGTTCCTTCCATCTCACTACCTTCAAGAGAACTTTTCTAGACTTCACCATTTGAGACAAGGGTCTTTAAGTGTGGAGGAATATACGAGGGAATTTGAGCAATTGATCATAAAATGTGACCTTAAGGAGGATGAGGAACAAACTTTGGTGAGGTATGTTGGTGGGTTGGATGAGAAGATAGCCCATGTAATAGAATTGTACCCATACACCACCCTTGATGAGTTAAGCTCTTTAGCTCACAAGGTGGAACTACAAAAGAAGACTAAGGGAAAGAGTGAAGCCTTTAAACCACAAAATCGTGCCTACACTCCTCAAAGGCCTTCATACACCACGCCAAAGCCCTTTAACCCTCCAAACCCGAACCCTCCTCCCCCTTCGGTCCCCAAAACAGCCCCTCAAATGTCCACAAAACCAAAGGAGACAAGGAGGTGCTTTAGGTGCCAAGGCCTTGGACATATTGCATCCGAATGTCTAAACAAGAGAGTGGTCACCCTAGCCGAGTACCAAGCATCTTTTGAAGAAGAAATGGAAGAAGAAAAGGAGTTGTACTTGAATGAGGCCCTAGAAGAAGTAGAGGGGGGCCCGGATGAAGGTGAACTCTTGGTGGTTAGGCGAGCTTTGAGTGGGTTGGCTACTCAAGATGGGGATGAACAAAGGGAGGCCATCTTTCACACGAGGTGCACCATAGGAGGCAAAGTATGTTCCCTCATCATTGATGGAGGGAGTTGTACAAATGTGGCATCCAAGACCTTGGTGGACAAGCTTCAACTCGCGGCATCTCCACACCCTTTTCCATACACCATTCAATGGCTCAATCAAGGCAAAGGTATCCAAGTCTCATCTCGTTGTTTAGTTTCTTTGAGCATTGGAAAGAACTATAAGGATGAAATTTGGTGTGATGTGATTCCCATAGATGCATGTCATGTACTCCTTGGTAGACCGTGGCTCTTTGATAGAAATGTTATGCATGATGGCCGAATGAACACCTACTCCTTCATCCTAGACCACAAGAAAATCACCCTTACCCCCATTCGCCCTTCCCAACTCCTCAAGCCAAAAGAAACCCCACAAAAAGACATCCTACTCACTAACCTCCTCAAGGCCGAAAACCATGAGTATGAGTCATTCAAGGAGTGGCTCCTACTTGGCCTAGGTGAAACCGAAACCGTCACTCACTCCCATCCCCTCCTCATCCCGCTTCTCCAAGCCTATAACCATGTGTTTCCGCAAGAAGCAGAGAGCGAGGAGGGGGGGTCGGGGTCTCGGGCTCTCAGGCCCGGCGTGCCCCCTTCCCTTTTTGTTTAATTTTTCTTTTTTTTTGGCTCAATTAACATCATTCTACTGAATCCCGATCCCGTACTTGCTAATGGTTAGGCTTAACTCGAATCGAAACGACCTTCAATCAACATTTCAATTTAAACTTTGGGATTCAACCAAGTAAAACGAAAAACGATTTTAAAAACTCGGTTTAGCGTTGATTCGATAATTTTGCAAGTAACATCGATAGTAACATTAATCAAATAATCGTTCTTTTTAATGAATTTAATCGTCAAAAACTCACACAGTTACTAAAAATACGAATTTAGAACGTAAAAAGGAATTTTAATTAGCTTAATGAAAAACGAAAATGCGGGGTGTTACACTCTTTCCCCCTTAAAAAAACTTCGTCCTCGAAATTCAATATCTAAGTTCGGTCTTTTCTAGAATGCACACACATAACTAGGATCTACGCGATTGGTTTCCAAAAGGTCATTTTGAAGATATTACTTTTTAAATCAAAAAAAGATTGCCTCATGGTATCCAGTCTCCTCCTCGCCAATCTCTTCAAGCGTCTGCTCGCTCTATTTAGGCGCCGAGGGCAAATCGCATTGAAGAGAGGCAAATGAGTTGGGGATGAAGGTATCCCACATCGGGAGTTGAGGAGAACGAACCACGCCTTATAAGCATGGGGAAACCTCAACCCATCGAGGCGCCTTTTGAGGACAAAACCGTGAGGGCAGGATGGTGGTAGCGTCCCGCCTGCCCAAAGCGGACAATACCTCGATGGCGGGTGGTCGTGGGCTGTTACAATGGTATCAGAGCCATGGATCCGACCCGATGTGCCAGCGAGGACGCTGGGCCCCTGAGAGGGGGTGGATGAAGGTATCCCACATCGGGAGTTGAGGAGAACGAACCACGCCTTATAAGCGTGGGGAAACCTCAACCCATCGAGGCGTCTTTTGAGGACAAAACCGTGAGGGCAGGGATGGTGGTAGCGTCCCGCCTGCCCAAAGCGGACAATACCTCGATGGCGGGTGGTCGTGGGCTGTTACATACGCACTTTGTGTTTTAAGTTTCCCTAATTTCTGTACACACATATATATATATACACACACACATACACACTCGCAGATAAATATATATATATATATATATATATATATATATATATATATATATATCTGATTTGGGCCTACTAATGTGATGGAGATCCATCCATGACCATGAATACCTACCCTCAAGGTGCTCCAAAACAATCAGAATCAATGGCTAAAGTGCAAAAAACATGCCTAGTTTGCCTTAGTCATTTTCAGCCTTCATCCTGTTTTCGGCCTGTGAAGAAACCCGGTTTTGTACACCTTTTTACATGACCTTCCAATGGATATGATTGGGATGCAGGAGGCCTAACTTTAAGTTTAAGATGTGTTCTTTCCAATAAGACCAATTTCAAGTCATTTGGAGGTCATTTGCTACCTCAAATCAGCTGTTGAAGTCAAGTGCTCAAAACTATTTCAGTTCTGCCCAGTTCTGGAAATGGGTCTGTTTGGACGCCAAAGCTCCTCCATTTGGACTGAAACTTTTATGGCTTGAAAGCATATTAAAAATATTATCAAGTGGCCATAAAAACTACAGCAAAATTGATGTCTTGTGGGGTGGCAAGTGAACCAAATCAAACTCCAACTCAAAATAAGCCAAATTGGGAAGAGAAATGAAAGATGGATGAGATGGATGAAGAATTTCACTACACAAGAAAAAGGAATAGAACAAGATCTTGTAATTGAGATAGTCCTTCACGGAGCCACTCAATGACTTGATCTTGGGCTAATTCTCTTGTCTTACCAAGGAATCACTCCAATTGGAAAAGATAGAGAACCTAGAACACCACTTGAATGAGCCAAATTCAAGATATAGAACTAGGAATTTTGAGACACAAATGAGAATCACTCTCAAAGGTGCTTGTATTACTTTGGAAATCTCTTACAATGCGGAATGATTAGCTTCACATGCCCCTCCCCTTTTATAGACTCAGCAAAAGACAATCAAAGACTCAAATAACTCCTAACAATTAAAACTAGCTAATGAATAGTCTAAGAAAAATAAAAAGACACATCATAAAAGGGGGTGGGGGAGGTTACAAGGAATATTCTAGGATTTTTTGCAGCTGATTACATCAATCTAGAAGCATCTAAAACGTGCACAATATCAGCCACACAAATATATGTAACCTAAGACTCTTCATTTTTCCAGAATTAATCCTTGCAGCTGCCTCAACTTCAACAGAGCATAACTTCCATAATACTCGGCCAAATCACGCGTTCTGGGGCTTGTTAGAAAGCCCTGGAAGTCTATTTTCCAGAATGGGCTCATTTGCTCAATTTGGATAAGCGGTTTGAAAGTTATGGCCCAAACAATGCTCCTATCTCAGACTGGACTGGATCAGCACAACGTATCTTTGAGTGATATTTTGCCCAATCAAA
>JAKOGI010002359.1:0-2500 GCA_029747015.1 Carnegiea gigantea
ATATATATATATATATATATATGTAACACCCCCAGCCTCTAGGGCCGGAAGCGTTACGTTTTCTTAACTTTCTATTTAAATTCTAGGATGAAACGGGCAGAGCTTCCCCTAAAAACTGACCGTTGCTAGGCTAAAAGCCTTACAATAAGTCCCTGTAAATTAGCGGAAGCGTAAAACATATCGACATAGCTCAACGGCCACACGCTAGAGATCATAGCTCAACAAGCCCCCCGGTCGGAGTACACCAGATAGAATAGTTCATTAATAGAGGAAAAGCGAAAGATGCAACTCAACGGTTCACACAACCCGAGTATTGGAGTTTACATCCTAAAACATAATCAACTTTAACCAGGAATGCGTTTAATTAATTAGATGGTTGGCTCGTACGGCCATACAGAGCGACTCGTAATCAATATGCATTATATGAGCTAAAAAACTTAAGTTACAATAATTACAAACTAAGAGTACATTATATTACATCATCAAACTTAAGAAACTTTTTCTATATGGCGCACATAACTCTTTTTCAACCACGGGTAAACTTCAACTCCGCGTAGATGGCTTAACTTTCACCTGTCACAAAGAAAACCTGGGGAAAAGGGAAGGAATAGTGGGATAAGCAACCACACGCTCCATGAATGTCCCCTAACCCCATTAAAAGACCAAAACCGTTGCAGGCAATACTATCTTTACTAGTCATATATCACGTTTCCATACTTTACTATCATAATAGGCATTCATAAAATTCTTATGGAAATAGCACTAATCATAAACTTCATTTTAAGCACTCACACATTTCTAGATTTCTAAGTGGCCAAACTTCTTTACTAACAAGCAGTCAAACACTTACGCAAAGGGCGAAGTTAAGCACAGGGGCTTTCTTTTTCATAAACATTGCTTCTTAGCATTCCATTCAAACTATGAATGAAATCCTATTCATATGATATGCACATAAGGTTATTTCTTTTCAGAATCATACTTTTCTTGGAATTTCATTCATATGATATGCATAAGATACACACATTTCAAGTCTCATTCATAAGGTATGCATGAAATATGCTCATAAGTCTTACTTTTCATATTTGTATCTTCCTTAGCATCTCATTCATAAGTTATACGTAGAACAGCACATATCATACATAGGAAGCTTTCTTTCATTTACTAAAAACACATCAGTTAGCCTCTTGAGGCTCATAAAACTCTTCTCTTAGCCTCTTGAGGCTCATATTCTTTTAAAAGAATCTCTTTCATCTTGGTCTCATAATGACCCTTAAAAACTTTCTTTCTGAAATACTTAAAAAGGCGAAACACCAACTACTTTTCTTATTTAATAAGAAACTACTCTGGGCTTAAGATCATCATAAAGTGCTGGTTGGGAGAGATCTACACTCAATCCCAGTGAGACTAACTCACACTAAGCTCTTACTCCCGGGATGGCAACTAACTTTGGACCTTAACCCTCGTCAGGGTCTCTAGGGATTACTCCCTAGGCTAGGGATTCCCCCATTCAAGCAGGTTCACTCCCTTCTATTGCCCCTAAGTACTTATCTTAGCCATTTAAACTAGTTATAATGGCTAGTAAATTTGCTGCCTCTCATAGCAAAATCCTTTATCATGCAACTCACGCCTTTGTAAAACTCTTTAGGATTCCCCCGTTCAAGCAGGTTCACTCCCAAAACTGTATTCATTTAGTTAAAATATTCCATCATGCACTAATATTTATGGCTACTATTATTTCAAAACATGAAATCCTTCTCTGAAAATCTCACCCTTATGCACATAATGTAACTTGAGGACATGGAAGGGAAGGGGTTTCATATGTATCACATTCAAGCACTTCATAATCAGTTCATCACAATGAGCCACACATGGCCTCGCAATCCACACGATTGCGGTTAATTCACAACCCAGACTCCCTCCTCACAAGCACCGCACCACAAGAAACTCGAACCACTCATAGTTCTACCTCAAACCATCCAACTACCATCTCGGTTTTCAATTCGATAATCATAACATATTATCAAAAAGGGTCTTATGAAATAACTACGTATAACTTACCGAGCAAGCAGCAACCGTCCCATAGCTCGTTACTACATACAGAAGCATAAATATGTAGGCATATTTTGCATTAATTGAAATAAGAACTTAATTAACTGAAATAAACTCACAACGCATGAAACTTAGTGTACATTCATGACTTGCGAATATTTCATGCCACTTTCACGCATAACTAATCAACTAATATTCAAAGTATAACCATCCAACTAAACATGCATTAGTTTAAAATGTTCTCAGGTCGTTTCAAAGGGTACTCTTAAGCATAAATTAGCTAGTTCAATGTGCGTCAATTTAAAGAATGCTTATCATTCAAGGGTTACTTATAAACATGAACTAATCAAATTAGCCTGCTTCGATCTTAGGTGATCTTGGTTCATTTCAAACATTCATACATTGGAGTTAAGGGGGGACAAACAAGCTCACTTCGTCATTCAAATGTTAT
>JAKOGI010002359.1:7500-40000 GCA_029747015.1 Carnegiea gigantea
GAACCTAACCCGTTTATTAAACGGGTTGAAAAACCTTGACTTGTACTCATTTAATTTTTAAACGGGTTGGCGCACTTAACCCATTTAAGATAAGTTGATCATGTTCAGTTGCCTAATTACCGGTTTACGCATTTAACATTTTCAACTAATATGTAATTACATAGTGTTAAAAATGAAATTTATATATCACATTAAACAATTAATCTCTGAAACTCCTCCGACTCACCATAATTCACAATTTTTAAATTTTTGTATTCTTAATTATATAATAAAAAGGTAAATAGATAAATATCAAATGGGAAAATGAGTTGAGTTATTTAACCCATTTAATTAAACAGGTTAAATAGGTACTTTTTCGTGTTGAGAATCTTGACCTGAACCTAACCCATTTTAATTAAACGGGGTTAAACGTGTCAACCTATTTAATTAAATGGGTTGAAACATCCACTTAACTACGCGTCGGTTTCGGATTGGTAATCGTGTCGGGTTAGCTTTTCCCAACTCTAAATGACAAGCATCTACTGTTTGAAAGATCAGAATGACCAATGGGTGGAGGGATTTGATGCAGTGGCAGGTGTCATGATAGATTTCGACAAAGAGTTACTATGGAAGAAGCAGCATTACAGGTCACCAATGGACCACCAGGTGATCAAGGTGGGACAATGCTTGACCATTGAGCAGCAACAAATGTTATACAAGCCTTTTATTGACTCAGATATCAAGCAAGCCCTATTTTTCATTCCAAATTACAAATCCCCAAGGCAAAATGAGTTTAATATTTGTTTCTATAAAGCAAGTTGGGAATACAAGGGCCCCTTAGATAAGGGAATTTTTCATAAAAGGGGAACTGCCAAGCTTCTATGGGGAAACAAAGCTAGTAAGTCTGCCACAGGTCATAAACCCTAAAAAGGCAAAAGATTTCAGACCTATACCATGCTGTAATGTGATTTATAAAATTATTACAAAGCTCCTTTGCAACAGATTGAAAGAAGTCCTCCCTTTACTTGTAAATGAAGGGCAGGGGGCATTTATAAAAGGGAGAGAATTGTTGTTCAATGTCCTCCTTTGTCAGGACCTGGCTAGAGGCTACACCAGGGAAAACATCCCCCTTAGCTGCATGATGAAGGTGGCCCTGCACGAAGCCTTTGATTCAGTCCATTAGGATTTTACCAAGGAGCTTCTCACTGCTCTCAAATTTCCACTTTTATTCATCCAGTGGGTCATGAAATGAATCACATTAGTGTAATTTATAATCAGTGTCAATGGATAGCAAAGGGATTTATTCAAAGGGCAGAGGGGTTTGAAGCAAGGAGATCCACTCTCTCCTTTTCTTTTTGTCTTATCTATGGAGTACGTTTCAAGATTGTTTAAGCAAGTTACCACAACCCAAGGTTTTGAATTCCACCCTTACTGCAAGCAGCTAGGTATAACTCATCTCGTGTTTGCAGATGATTTAATCATCTTTTGCAAAGCAACCCCAACTTTAATACAAATGTTGATGAATGCCTTCCAGAAGTTCACAACCTATTCAGGGTTAAAGGCTAATATGGAAAAATCTCAAATGGTGTTTGGAGGGGCATGTACACAAATTCAGCAACAATGCTTGGACATAACAGGTTTTACAGAGGGACATCTCCCTTTCAGGTATTTAGGCATGCCAATCATAGCAAGTAGGCTTTCAAAGGTGGAATGTAGAACATTGGTGGAAAAGATCACAGCAAAAATCCTCACATGGTCTTCTAGGCACATCTTTTATGCTGGAAGATTAGTTTTAGCCAACACAGTCCTATTGGTATGTTCAATTTTCGGGCTCAGATTTTCATCATCCCACAAAACATGACTTAAATCACAAAAATATATAGAAACTTCCTATAGGGGGGAGAGACAGGGTACAAAAAGGCCCCATATGTAGCTTAGGACACAATATATAAGCCTAAAAACCAAGGGGGTTTAGGGATAAAGAACCTTAACCTATGGAATCAAGCATGCATAACCAAACTGGTTTAGGCATTGCAAAGAAGAAAGATAATTTATAGGTGCAATGGATTCATGAGAGATATATAAAGGAGAAGGAATGATGGGATTACACACCGGTGAGAGATTCCAGCTGGTATTGGAAGAAAATACAAAGAGTAAAGGAAAGATTCAAACCTATCTAAGGGGAGGGAATACAAGGTGAAGGAGGGGCACATCTGGCTATTGCAAAATACAACCAAAATACCTTGGTCCAAGATTGTTTAGTTAAGAGCAAGCATACCGAGACACCCCTTTACAGCATGGCTATTAATGCTCCAAAAGTTGCCTATCTTATAGAGACTAGCCAGATACACACAATTGCAGTCCACAGAACACATGACATGTCAACAGCACCCAGAAACACAAAAGCATCTATTCTTTAAATGCCAATTTGCTATTGAAATTTGGACACAAGTCCGTTTTGAATGAGGTATAAATAAACAGATGACAGGGATTGTGCAATGCTTTAACTCACTTACCAAACTGCAAATGCCTAGGGGGCTGACAGCGATGATACATGCCATGTTTAAGGAACAGGGGCACACTATGCAGCAGATAATGAAGGTGACAAAGGGGTAAGTTACACAGAGACTACTATAGATGCATGAATACAAGTAGAAAT
Source organism: Carnegiea gigantea (assembly GCA_029747015.1). NCBI lineage: Eukaryota > Viridiplantae > Streptophyta > Magnoliopsida > Caryophyllales > Cactaceae > Carnegiea > Carnegiea gigantea. The sequence continues at coordinate 10,139 of JAKOGI010002359.1, forward strand.
ACACAACATGTATAGATTACATGCTTCATAGAGCATGAGACAGTGTTACAAAGTATCATAGAGTCGGTTATAGGGTGTACATATATGCTTTCAGTTTAATGAATCTTCCATTTTCATGCAATATATACAAACATATATATATATATACACACACACACACACACACACACCACACACACAGACACATACATACATACATATATATATATATATATAAACATATACACGAACACTTATATATACAAATATATATATATATATTATATATAATATATCTGACGTGTTATATATATATAGATATATATATATATTATATATACTATATATAGTGTGGTGTGTGTGTGTGTGTGTGTGTGTGTGTGTGTACAATATATATATAGATTATATCTATATATATATATGTAGGTATATATGTATGGTTATGTATGCCATATATGCTTACACTTACATATTATATATGTATGTCATGTATTTGTGTGTGTATATATATAAAAAAATTTTTTTTTATAATAATATATGATATATATATAATATATATATAATATAGAGGATGTATGTATGATGTATATATATATATATAATATATAGATATATATATATATATATATATATATATATATGTATACACACATGTATGTAACAAACACATCTACATATATACGCATACATACAACAACCATATATATAGGTGTGTACATATATATATATATATATATGTGTTACACACATCCACAACACTGTATATAATAGATTTATAAGTATATATATATATAAATATCATATATATTATATATACTATATAACTATATCTATATATTACATATATATATATAAATATATATAGATATATATACTATATATATATATATATATATATATTGCATATTATATATATATAGTACTATATATTATATATATATAGATATGTATATAGATATATATATATGTATAATCTAATATAGATATATAATATATATGTATTTAACTATATATATATATATATATATATATATATATATATATAGTATATATATATAAGTATATATGTCGATATATATATAATATATATATCTATATATGCAATATATATCGGATATATATATATATATAGATATAGTATATATAGATACATGCACTACATATATATATATATATATATATATATATATACTTATGTAATATAGAACACACACGCAAAGTATATATATATATATAAATATATGATATATATGTACATTATGACATACAAGTATATATAGAATAATATATATACTATATATATATATATATATTATATGTATAATATGTATAATATATAAATGTATACACAATATCATGGTATACAAATATGTATATTCTATAGATATATAATAAATATATATATATGATATATGTATATACATGTATGTGGGTATATATATATACATACATATATATATATATATAGGTATTTTGTTTATATATATATATGTAAATATGTAATATTACTACAATATATATATATTATAACATGATATACCATATATACACTATTCTAAGAGTACACGACCACAGGAGGGGGGTGAATTGTGGTGTCCGATTTTCGCCTATTTACTGACAAACAGCCTTAGACCCTGATTGCAGAGACTGTTTCTGAATGACGAACAGTCTTGGGCCTTGTTTGCAGTGGCTGTTCCCAATTGGTTCAGAAGCGAAAATCAAGTAGATAAAAGCGGAAATAAAGCACACACGATTTTTACGTGGAAAACACCTCTAGCCCAACTGAGGTGTGAAAAACCACGACCTACCTCGTGTAGGATTTAACCACTTCACTAACGGGCTGAACACGTTACAAAAGTAACACTCCTTGTTACAACTTGTAACCCACGTAACCTTCTTCTCTAAGACAGGTTACACCACGTCCAAATCTCTCTAGATTGGACACGTCCAAAGTCCACACGACTAAGGACACACTCACTCACTTTTGATCTGAGATCAAGGATACAAAACACCTTACTAGGGTGCTTCTGACTTAAGCAGATGTAAGGTACAATGAAGTCCTAGTATGCCAATAGTTTTGAAAGCTCAATTTTTGCACAATCTTATCACGGTTTTTTCTTTTGAAATGTAGCTCCAGAAAATCTCAATGTGTTTGTGAAAGAAACCGATTTTTCCCTTGTATATCTCTGCCGAAAGGAGTGAAAAGATTTTCTTATTTAAGCAAGCAAACCCAACGGCCAACTCCTTCAAAAAAGATAGAAAAATCTTCTGATTTTAGCAGCTTAGAAGATTTCTTCAGATTTCCAACGGCTAGGAACAAAGAAGATAAGATTCTCCTAAAATATAGGGATTTGATACTCACGGGATAAAAACTGATTAGCCACTTAATATAGCCGTGTAATTTAGCCCAAAAAAGGATAAAAATCTTGGTTTCAAAATTTGAATCAATCAAGGCCTAAAAATAAGGAATAAAGATTTTTCGGATTTTGAAAAAAAATCTCTAGCAAAAATGGTTTTGCAATCTGCTACATATATATAATAAATAATAATCTTTTTAGAACTTAACTAATCAGCCTAGGATTTCATAAAAGGATTCTTAGAGCAGCCAGCCAACCAAAAGAAATTTTTAGGTAAAACGGAAGTGGCCGCTGCAGTTTCAGGAACACCCTAGGTACCCTGTTTGCAGGGTTGTTTGGAAATGGTGTTCTGAAGCAAATCTCGAAAACCGTTTCAAGAAGTGTTAGATTGAGACTTTAAAGATTGGCATATTAACAAGAATCTAAAAGATAAAACCTAAATCAAATCGAGACTTCTTGTTGTAAGAATTAGTCATCTTGTCGAGGATGGATGTGCAACTCCAAACACCTTGGTCACCTTGATTACTCGGGTGATCTTGTATCGCTGAATGTAGGAACTTGGTCTTTAAGACTTAGTCAGCTATTGTCGAGATTTGTTGTGTGCTGATCTTTGTGTCACTGAAGCTTGGAACCTGTTCTTAAAACTTGTTCTCAACATTTAGTAGATAGAACAGGTAAGTAGGATCAATACAAACAACTGTGTAGGACCTATTTGGAGAGCTTATTTGGAACAACATTACTGAAGCAAGTATGCTACACTTGGATTTGTTATCATCAAAACTTTATACAGTTAGTTCAATAATTTTCCCTTTTTGATGATGACAAACCAAGTGACCATATTGACAAGAAAACGATTTTATTTTCGTAAGTATCTTGAGTGCTGATATATGTCCACACAGGTGCTAGGTCAATCAAAAAACATATGTAAGTATAAGGACTAATGACTCAACCGTTCAACTCAACCAACCGTTCAACTCAACCTAGGTCCACTTATCTTCCCCCTTTTAGCATCATTAAAAAGGTACAAACAACAGTCAGAACATGGTGTTTGCAAGTGAATCACATAAGACATAGCAAGAGATAAGCAAGACATAACAGAACCAGCTATGTCATTGAAAGTCCGGAAGGTGCAATGCAAAAAAAAAAAAGGAAACACAGAAAGAGACGGGGAAGAGAACTCTAGGAAACATCCGATGAGAACAGGTTACAAGGGTTGATTATGGTTGCGGAGGAGGGAGTTTGGTAGCGAGGGAGGAGAGAAGGGTAAGGAGATCTTCATGACACTTGGCAGATAGCGCCTTCTCTTCTTCCAGGGCAGCCTTGACGGCTGTGAGCTCATCCTTGAGGCGGGAGTTATCCTCTAAAACAGCCTCAACTTTGACTGATGACCTCCCAGAAACAGGAGGTCTGGGTGTTCGGCTCCCCTGTTTAGAGACCGAGCCCTCAGCCAGAGTATATCCACACCCCATGAGGGTGTCACTCCCTATCTCATCAATCACTTGAGCAGCCACTCTCCTTTTGAGCTCTATCCCAAAGTGCTCAAAAACCCTCGTCAGTAGAAAACCATACCCAAGATCATGTGCCCGGGTGGTGTTTGCAATACGCCCAATATGGCGGATCATAAGAACAGGAAGGTTGATGGGTTCCTCCCTATCCAAAAGATCCACCAGGCACTGATCAAGAGCATCAGCCTGGTTTCTACCTTGACCTCTTGGGGTGATGTTCCTTATGACAAACATAAAGAGCAGTTGGTGCGGAGAGGTCATCTCACCCTTCTTCATGGATGTGGGTGTTTGTAGGCCCTGGTTTTGACTCAACCACTGTGAAAGCTCCAGCAGCCTGGCTGTCCCTAGGACAGACTTATCCTCCCTCACATACACATCAAAGCCAAGTGAGGGAACACCCAAAATCGTACCCAGAGTTTGTGCATCAAATTGCACCTGTGTATCACCAATTTTACTTGTCACCACCCCTTCGGTGACAGCACAATTGGCATAGAACTCAGCCAATTCTGGTACAGAACACCCCAGCTGGGTGTTCGTGAAGAGATGCAGCTAGTTCTGGGCTCGCAGCTTCTGTAGGAACACCCCCAACCCCTATTCCTCGAAAAATTGATGTCTCACTATCTTCCCCCTAACTACATTGCGCTTAAGCAGATGCGCAATCTTGGTAGAAACAGGAGAGGCAGTAGACTTTTTGGCTCTTTTGGGGGGAGGAACAGAAGAAGCAATCTTAGCTTTAGCTAATTTTGAGACTGGAGCAGTAGAGGTCTTTCTTTTGCGAGAGGGGAGAGTGGAGGTTTTCTTGGAAGGAGGAGGAGGAGATTGAGTTTGTTCTTCTGAGGACTCGGAGAACACCGGGGTCCCCTGTTCAAAAAGGGTGTTCTCAGTAGCAGAGGAATCTCAAGAATCCTCAGAGGAAGAGGAAATTTCCTCTATTACCGGAGTAGTTGATTTTGGGGTACGCGGAGTAGACTGAAAAGCGATTCCGGTAGATTTGCGGGTTGGTTGGGCAGTTTTTGGAGGAGAGGGGGCTGAGGTTTTTGAGGTTTGAGGCCTTGGTTGTGGCATTGAGCTAGGCGTTCTGCTACGCCTAGCCACTGTTTTGACCCTTTTTCTCTTCTCTCTGGATTGAGGAACCAGAGTCACTGATTCGGTTGCTGCAGGAGGGATGTCCATGCCACTACTTCCCCCTGCCTCAAGAGACTGCTCAGCTGAGTCTCCTTGAAGACCAACTCCCAAATCGTCCTTAAACACCTCCTTATAGGACTCAAACCCTGTTTCGAGTACTGTTTCTTTTTTAGGAAACAGCCCGAGAGAAAAGGCTCAGAGAAATCAAAGAAACCAACATGGGACTCAAAGGCTTCATCTTCGGAACCAAGATTGCCACCAATTTCCCCAGTTGAAGCAAAGTTTTTTCAGTGAGGGGACAAACAGTCGATCCCTCAAACACCACCAATTCCCAACCAAAATGGTAGGGAATATCTTTCAAACCCAAGCCCACTGATTTTAGGTCGACACTCTTTAAAAATCCAAAAGGTTTAAAGCTGATTGGGCGAGGAGGAGTGGAAGGTTTACCTTCTAGAATCTCCATTAAAAATGGTGAGAAGGCAACAGGGGCAGGACCTGTTCGTGAGGCTGGTGCGAGTGTCCTGCTACCCTGAGATTTTGAATCAGAACTTTCAGAGCCGTTGAAGGAAGCTGATAAACCTCAAATTTGACCCATTTTCAACTCTAATTCTTCCCCTTTTCTCCTATAATCTTTCGACTAATCTTAGCAAAAAGGGGGGTTGAATACACTTTCTTGACCTATTATGCGCTAAGTTGTCCTATTTCTTGATCTGCAGGTCTAAGGTTTAGAAAGTGGGAGTTTCCTGCTGGTTGTGCCAAAAATGACGCTCTGGGATCAATTTCTGGCGTGAATGAAGCGTCGACGAAGCCCGGGAGAACCATCTGGAGGCGCACGGCTGATTGCAGGGAGCGCACGGTCAGTTGCAGGACACGCACGGCCGTGCCTTGTAGCCAGAAGATGCGCACGGTTGGGCGCATGACCGTGCGCCTAAACCGTGCCTACCCCAGGCACGCACGTGTCCCCGTGCATGGTACGCACGACCGTGCGTCATTAACTTTTGCGCGATTTAATTACTTTCGCGAGGCAGTTACCGGGAGCCTTTTTCTTTTTCTCTTCTCCGGCTTTCTGTTTTTTTCTCTCTCAAAAGGGGGCGACTCTAGGGTTAGTTTTGGATTTCATTGGGTTGTTCAGTTCAACACTTTGGTTTGGATTTAATTATTGCTTTCGGTAGATTGTTGCTACAGATTGGTACACTCTTGAACCCTTCTTTTATTCTTTGTAATTTAAGTTTCTTAATCCTTCGCATGCTATTATTATTGATTGAAGTTGAGATTAGAATTATGTTTAGCGGCTAAGTTTCTTAATCTTGGATTGGGTGTAGCCCCTATAATGTGAATTGGATATCGATTTTAGGTTTTTTGTGAATTCTGCCTAAAGTATTATTGAATTCTCACTTAGCACGCCAGGTGTTCGATGAATTGCCTGAGAAGGCATATTCATGTTCTTAAAGAGGGTTTAGGAGACTAATGAGAGTTGGGTCCTTCACCTAGAGCGGCTTTGCGAGCGATTGTAAATCTTAACATGAGAATAGTTAGGATTTCAATTGGGAATTGAGATTACATGATCTTGTGGTTTTGTTATTCTAGTCTCATGAGAATAGATAACTAGGATAATTCAATCAGTCTGATGACCTTCGAGAGAAGGCGCAGATGCTCTTAATTGGTAATTATTCCATTTCGATTGTTCTGCAGGCAGATTCACATTACCTAAGTCTTCTTCCCAATGAACGTTATAGTGTGGTGAACCCCAATCCAGGATTCCTCTCATTATTTGATATAAACCTAATAGATTTAGAATCAGTTCACCCAATTCACCAGACCTAGCTTAGATTAAGTGTCACAGATTGCCTCGGTGATTGAAACCAAGTTCCCTGCGGATACGACCCGTACTTGCCTCTGCTGGCTACAACCGGCACCGTGCACTTGCGGTATATTTTAACTCATCAAGTTTTTGGCGCCGTTGCCGGGGAACTTGTTTGTTTTCAACATCGAAAGCGATTTTAAACGCTTGAGATTAGGCTTTTTCCTTTTTCTTTTCCTCTTTCCCTTTCCCCTTTTCCTCCTTCTAGCTTGTTTTTACTCTTGCTTGAGCCTGCTTACGCTTGGTATAGTTTTGGCTTTGTATGCACAGGCGCAGTCAGGGGAGTCACCACTTACTTCCACTGAATCCTGAAATTGAAGCTACTGCTGGCAAGCGAAGCGGCGCACGAAAGAAGCAACAAGCAGAATCTACCATGGCGGCGCAAGACAACCGCGTCCTAAGGGACGATGCAATGCCTCAGTCGTCGGGTATCACCTCTTCTATAGTGAACCCCGCAGTTGAGGTGAACAATTTCGAGCTGCGCCCGGCCCTTATCTCGCTAGTGGAGCGAGACCAGTTCGGTGGGCACCCTTCTGAGAATCCTAACATGCACCTTCGCAATTTCCTTGCGAAGTGTGATACCATTAAGCTCAATGGGGTCCCCACCGACGCCATTCGATTGAGGCTCTTCCCTTTCTCTCTGCGGGATAGAGCCAGAGACTGGCTCCAAAATGAGGAGCCCAATGCTTTTGCCACTTGGGATGCCCTCTCCAAGGCATTTTGAGCAAATATTTCCCCCCAGGGAAGACGGCCAAACTAAGGGCTGACATCACTTCATTCGCCCAGCTGCATGGCGAATCTCTATATGAGGCGTGGGAACGATTCAAAGATCTGCAACGCCAGTGCCCTCACCATGGAGTCCCAGATTGGCTCCTCATTTAAACTTTCTACAATGGACTCGATCAGTCTCTGAAGATGTCCATTGATGCTGCTGCTGGTGGGGCACTTATGGGAAAGTCCATTAAGGTTGCTAAAGCCCTGCTTGAAGACATGGCTGCTAATAACTACCACTGGTCTAATGAGAGAGCAGCCCCGAAGAAGGCAAGCGGGGTTTATGGGATCGATGCAGTGGATATGTTGGCAAGCAAGGTTGACGCCCTTGCCCAGAGATTCGATAGGATGGGTACTCCTCACCCAGGAAACCCATCTAGTGCCATGTATGCGGTTGGGGTCTTTTGTGAAGTATGCGGTATTCAAGGGCATGAAGCTACTGATTGTCAAGCCCATCTTCAGGGAGTGGAGCAAGTTAATGCTTTCCAAAATTACAGCCCACGGCCACAAAATAACCCGTACTCAAACACATACAACCCCGGTTGGAGAAACCATCCAAACCTCTCCTACCGCAACAATAACCCCTCGCTGGCTAATGCCTCTCAGCCTCAACCACCCAATCCTCCCTATAGAGCCCCGTACAATCCACCCCCTCCACCTCCTCAATCCAAGTCGAACTTAGAAAGCATCATGGAGCGTTTCATTGCGACACAAACTAAGACCAATGAAATTCTTAGTGAGTCGATCAACCAACTAAACACTAAGTTCGACGCTATGGCCGCACATCAAAAGGCGATGGATAATCAGATCGCCCAGATAGCTCAGCAGGTGAGCCACCTGTCTAGGCCACACGGGCACCTACCTAGCCAGCCCGAGACAAACCCCAAGAGCCATGTTAATGCCATCACTTCGGTAGGTGAGGGGTTTAAGGAGAGCCCAGTGATGGTTCTTCAGGAGGTCGTTTCCGATCCTAATTCTGCAAGGGAGGGTGAAGAAAGGAAGGGGGATGAGAGTTTGAGCTCCACTGGCACGCCTAGTCCTTCACTTCCGATCCAGCCTCATCGAGTGCCTGCACCTTATCCCCAGAGGTTGACGTGTTCCCAGCTACTGCCGCTCGAGCCCCGGTTCGCAAGATTCTTGGACATGCTAAAACGGATCCACGTCAGTATTCCGTTTTTGGAGGCTCTTAAGGAAACGCCCATTTACTTGAGCTTCTTGAGAGAGCTCAAGGAAGTTTCAGTACCCTCCATAGGAGGGGCCTACAGCGCGATCTTGCAAAATGACTCACCATCGAAGCGGAATGACCCTGGTAGCTTCTCCATCCCCTGCTGCATAGGGGATTTGCGAATTGAAAGAGCCCTTTGTGATTTGGGCGCCAGCGTAAGCTTAATGCCTCTCTCCCTCTGCAAGAAGCTTCAACTGACAGATCTACTCCCCACGCCCATGACCATACAGCTCGCTGACAGTACTGTCAGACGACCTGTGGGCGTGTTAGAGGACATTCCAGTCCAGGTTGGTAAGTTTGTCATCCCCTGTGACTTCATGGTATTAGACATGGGTGACAACTCTGTCGTTCCCATTATCTTGGGACGGCCATTTCTGGCTACCGCTGGGGCAAAGATAGACGTAAGGGCTGGCTCGATATCGTTTGAGATATGTGGGAAGACGTTGGACTTCTGCTTCCCCACAGCACCCATCACCTCTGCCTCTCCTGTCGCGCCCACTCCAACCCCTCCTTCTGTTACTGCCTTGAAGGTCGAGGTTTTTGATGGGGATGGATGGCCCCACATATGGCCCGTAGCATGTAGGGATCCACTGTTGATCTCACCCACTTCGGAGGCCACCTCCGCTGATGTTGGGGCGTTAGTCGAGCTTGCTCCATCATTCTACACCCCCGTGTCTACACCTCCCGCATCACCCCTACTTACCATTTGGAGGTAAGGGTCAAGCTAACGACCTAAAACAAGCGCTTCTTGGGAGGCAACCCAAGCTTTACTGCTTTCCCAAAAAAAAAAAAAAAAAGGGGCAGGAACGAGAGTCAAAGATCGAGGTCCGAGTGGAAAGCGGCAGCGGAGAATGCCTTGGAGCCTCTCACGGTGTAAATTGGAATTTTTGGGAGGTGTGTCAACACTCTGCATACACACGGCCGTGCAACAGTGACACACAGCCGTGTATCCAGGCCAGTAAGCCCGCACGACCAGACGCACAAACGTGCGTCTCAGCCGTGCGCGACAAAGAGGAAAACAGAACACGCACGGTTGACCGTGTGTTAACGCACGACCGTGCGCCCCAGTTTTATACTCAATTTCTCTCTCCTCCTCGGCCAGTTTCCCCTTGCGTTTCTCTCTCTTCCCTCTCGACTCTCCCTCTCCCTTCGCTAATTTTCCTCTGCTCTCTCTCTTTGCCCTTTGCCAGCGGCCACTCTCCGACGACCGCCGTCGACTCCTGACAAACACCGCCGGCGTCCACAGTTTCCTCCCCCACCGTTTTTCCTCTCTCTCTCCTACAATCTCTCCCACTCTCTTGGCTGTCGCCTCACCACTGCCGGCCGTTCCCAGCAGCGCCTCGCCGGTCGTCGTCCACCGGCGTTTACCACCGGCCGCCGCCCTCTCTTTCACAGCCGGGCACTTTTCCCCACCTCGGTTTGCACTTAGGGTTTGCTTTTGGAGTTTGTCCTTGCTCGATTTGGTTGTGATTTAATTGATTTGGTTGGTTGTTTTGGGTAATCTGGGTGATTTGGGTCACTTTACTTGATTGTGCCTGGGATTTGCTTCGGGTTCTTTGGTTATCCTGCTTGAATACTTGATTGCATTGGTTTCGTTGATTGGTTTAGGTTGCCCTGCATTGCTTTAGTTGGTTGCACTCACTATCTGCTTCGCCCAGAACCTTACCATGGCTCCGAAGAAGCGCTTGAAAACCACCGCGGCCTCCACTCGCCGGGCCTCAGTGGCCCGAGGGACTTCTTCTATTCCTCGTGTGGTTAACAAGTACAATATTGTTTTTGTGGATGCTGAGCATGCCCGTCGTTTTGATGCTGTAGTTAGTCGAAAGATTTGCGCCCCTCACTACTTGGACGTTGAAATGCTAACTACCTTGCGTCTTTATGATGATTTGGTAATTCTGTTGCGTAATCTAGGGTGGACTAACTTTATCACATTGCAAGAACCCGTCTATGAACGGCTTGTTTGGGAATTTATGAGTTCTTTGGTTGTTGACTTTACCCGCAAATTTGATGAGGTTCGCGGGTACCTTCGCTTTCGTTTATTTAACCACACCCATGAGATGCATCTTGTACGGTTTAATGAGCTATTGCGTTTACCTGTTTCTGGGGCCACCTCCCACACCCACCCCGACTACCACCCCAAGAAGTTTTGGGCCACCCTCACCTGTTCCGGGCGTCCGTACGAAGCTCGGTCTACCAAGGCCACCTGGATTTGTAATCCAGTACTTCGTTACTTCCAACGCCTAATGGCTAACCATGTCTTCCCCCGAGCTGACAGCCAAAATGGGGTTCGGGCTGGTGAGCTTTTTATGATTTGGGCGGCCTTACATCGAAAGGCCGTCAATACTGGAGCCTTTATTGCCGACCACCTAGACGAACATGCTAAATCCACTAAGGTGGTCCTTAGTGACGGTGGTATCATTACGGCTTTAGCTAAGGCCTTGGGCTATGGCGCCCAGGTTGCCTCCTTGCCCATTTTACATCCGCCCGGCCGTCTTGACCTCGCCACATGCATTAACATGAAACTCTTCACCGCCCTTGGTGGGGGTCAATTGTGGCTCAATCACCATGGTCGGGCACTTTTTTCCCTCCCCAACCAACCCCGGACAACCGTTCAAAATCCTGAGAACCTCATCTATGACGATGAGGCGGCCGATGCCGCTGGGGGCCACTCTGATGATGGCAGCAACCATGGGTCCGCTGACGAGGACGAGGACCTCCCTCGGGCTCGCGGTGGTCCACGGCGCGCCCCTGGCCCTCCTGACGCGGGCCCCTCTCACCCTTCTTCGGTTCCACCTGCCGGCCCTATGAGTCCTTCGCTTCTTCAGCCGGTTTTCGACCGTCTTGACCAGTTACACATCCAAAACCAGGAAATCCTTCGCAACCAGCACCACATGGCCCACCTGGTTCACTATGCTTATGAGACCCATAACTGGCCATATCCGCCCCCTGACTGGCGGCCGCGAGGACCCCACGGGCCTTCTTGACTGTCCTTTCCCTCCTTTCTCCTTTCCTTTTCTTTCATTGCGGACAATGACCGGCTCTAGTAGGGGGGAGCGCGAGTCCGTTGCTTGTATATAGGTAGTTGCATTTTCTTTTTATTTTCCTTTCACATGCATATAGCGTAGTGCATTTAGCATAGGTATTTGCATCGCAAGGATGACTTGGAGAGTTGGATGCGCGCAAACCTACGAGGTAATCTCTAACCCTTCCTCTCTTCCTTTTCCCTTGTATTTTTATTGCTTTCGTAGCTAGTTTTACGCTTCCTTTACCCCCCCAAAAAAAACCTTTGAAAACCCCCTCTTATGATGATAATCAGGGCGATAAGGATCAGTTGGACGATATGGTTGTGCATACTTGTGGATTCTTTTGCGGTAAAATGCTTTCGACTGATGATTTGAGAAATGTTTTGACCTCGTTGCTTGATTCGCATCCCTAATTGCCTTTGAAACCCCCTCACCATGATTGACTATTCTATTTAAGTAGGATATCCTTGGGGTCGATTGTGTTGTTTGGTAGTATAAACCGTGAGACTTTGAGCTTATAGACTAATCCATCATTTTAGTCTCATTTTCCTTTCATGTGTGTCTCTTCTACGATTACATCTCTAGAACTTGTTGGGATTCTCTTTGAAATCGCATCTAGCATGTGTATAACGACTGAATGATAGAGGCATTCATTTCTTTTTGAACTACATAGCCAAACTGCCACCTGTGCTGGTATGCTTACCCTTTGCTTGCCCTTTCGAGCCTTACCCGTTTTTGTTGAGAACCTCTTATTGCTAGCCTTTGGCCCAAACATATCTCCTACCTTCAAGCCAAGGCCAGTAGAGCAACACGTCACTGTTTTGTGGGTACTTTTTGGGATATTGTTGTGGCTACTGTGGCGTGTAATGGGGATGTATCATGGTTATCATTCGGGAAGCATGCCTATTTTGTTGTTGTGCGTCTCTTTCAAAAAAAAAAAAAAAAAAGGGGGACAGTAAATCTTCTCTTTCAAAAAAAAAAAAAAAAAAAGAGAGAGAGAGAAGAAACAAAAGTGTTTGGCATGTTAATCTAGTGTATTCTCGATAATCCCATGGGTTTAGAGCGTGCTTGTAATCATATTGAGAGTGTGATATCACTTGTTTAAGTGTTGGTTGCTCACTAGCTATGGCTTTTAGCTTCACATTTCCCAAACTGTTTGTCCCTCTCTTACCTGTACCCTTAGCCCCGTTTCAACCCTGCAAAGTCCTCTTAATTGTGGTTGTGTACTTTGCATTTTAGCGGTGGAGAATTGAGAATCCTACCAAGCCTATGGTAGATTGTTGTAGTGGAAGAGAGTTGAGTGAACCACTTTACATCCAAACACATGCGAGGGAGTGCACATACTTATCCCTTCTATGAGAGTCACTACCACGCCTTCCGACCCACTGCTTATTTGAATGCGTTTTGATTTGGGGAGGGGGGCGATATGGTTTGATGAGATGTTGATTTGGGCACGTGGTCCTCCTAACGATTTGAAAAGATTTTGAAAACTGTGTTTATGCCTCAAACTAGCCCACCAGCTGTGCGCATCGCTGTTCGATCTCACTGATCCACTATTTGCCTTGCCTGAGGAGGCGGATAGTTGCAGGTTTTCGACTCCCTATCGCTCTATTCATGTTTCAGTCTTGCTTGGGGCCAAGCAAGCGCTAAGTAGGGGGGAGTTGATAAACCTCAAATTTGACCCATTTTCAACTCTAATTCTTCCCCTTTTCTCCTATAATCTTTCGACTAATCTTAGCAAAAAGGGGGGTTGAATACACTTTCTTGACCTATTATGCGCTAAGTTGTCCTATTTCTTGATCTGCAGGTCTAAGGTTTAGAAAGTGGGAGTTTCCTGCTGGTTGTGCCAAAAATGACGCTCTGAGATCAATTTCTGGCGTGAATGAAGCGTCGACGAAGCCCGGGAGAACCATCTGGAGGCGCACGGCTGATTGCAGGGAGCGCACGGTCAGTTGCAGGACACGCACGGCCGTTCCTTGTAGCCAGAAGATGCGCACGGTTGGGCGCACGACCGTGCGCCTAAACCGTGCCTACCCCAGGCACGCACGTGTCCCCGTGCGTGGTACGCACGACCGTGCGTCATTAACTTTTGTGCGATTTAATTACTTTCGCGAGGCAGTTACCGGGAGCCTTTTTCTTTTTCTCTTCTCCGGCTTTCTGTTTTTTTCTCTCTCAAAAGGGGGCGACTCTAGGGTTAGTTTTGGATTTCATTGGGTTGTTCAGTTCAACACTTTGGTTTGGATTTAATTATTGCTTTCGGTAGATTGTTGCTACGGATTGGTACACTCTTGAACCCTTCTTTTATTCTTTGTAATTTAAGTTTCTTAATTCTTCGCATGCTATTATTATTGATTGAAGTTGAGATTAGAATTATGTTTAGCGGCTAAGTTTCTTAATCTTGGATTGGGTGTAGCCCCTATAATGTGAATTGGATATCAATTTTAGGTTTTTGTGAATTCTGCCTAAAGTATTATTGAATTCTCACTTAGCACGCCAGGTGTTCGATGAATTGCCTGAGAAGGCATATTCATGTTCTTAAAGAGGGTTTAGGAGACTAATGAGAGTTGGGTCCTTCACCTAGAGCGGCTTTGCGAGCGATTGTAAATCTTAACATGAGAATAGTTAGGATTTCAATTGGGAATTGAGATTACATGATCTTGTGGTTTTGTTATTCTAGTCTCATGAGAATAGATAACTAGGATAATTCAATCAGTCTGATGACCTTCGAGAGAAGGCGCAGATGCTCTAAATTGGTAATTATTCCATTTCGATTGTTCTGCAGGCAGATTTGCATTACCTAAGACTTCTTCCCAATGAACGTTATAGTGTGGTGAACCCCAATCCAGGATTCCTCTCATTATTTGATATAAACCTAATAGATTTAGAATCAGTTCACCCAATTCACCAGACCTAGCTTAGATTAAGTGTCACAGATTGCCTCGGTGATTGAAACCAAGTTCCCTGCGGATACGACCCGTACTTGCCTCTGCTGGCTACAACCGGCATCGTGCACTTGCGGTATATTTTAACTCATCAGAAGCCATTTGAGCAAGAATTGGGGAGAGATTAGGGTTTGAGTGAAAGGAAATTGCCGGGTATTCGAGAGAGAGAGAGAGAGGTGTGATGAGAGAGAGAGGCAAAGATTTGGAGATTTAAAGAGAGAGAGCATGCCAAATCTTTAAAGATTTACCCGTTACAACGGGTAGATCATTACTAGCCGCCCGCGCCTGCCTCGGGAAGGAGGAAAATTTAAAGGCTAGACATAACTTGCTTCACATACTAATAATCAAGGAGCGTACCTGTTCTTGCTTCTTGATCTTGGAGAAGATTCAACGGTAACAAGATAATAAAGGCAATCATATTAAATTTAAACGAATGCCAGCAGCTACAAATAATGCACATATACTAAAATAGCATAGAATTGATTGCAAACAATTTTTATTAAACACATTGTACCTTCAACCTATGGAAGTTACAAACAGGGGGAGAGAACAGGGTACTTAGGTTGTTTCAATCAAACCTAGTTCAAGTCTATTTTTCTTAAATTGATCTCTACTTAGCGCCTTGGTGAATATATTAGCAATTTGGTTTTCTGTGGCACAAAAATTCATTGAGATCAACCCTTTTTCAACATTGTCTCTTAAGAAATGATGACGTATGTCAATATGTTTAGTTTTTTTATGTTGACACGGATTTTTGGCAATATTAATTGCACTTGTGTTATCATAAAAAATAGGTATGCATCCAGTGTCAACACAAAGTCTTTGAGTTGTTGTCTTATCCACAATAATTGAGCACAACATGAGGCAGCTGCAACATATTCAGCTTCTACTATGGACATGGTAACTGAATGTTGTTTCTTGGTTGCCCAAGATACCAAACAAGGTCCAAGGAAATGAGCCATACCTGTGGTGCTTTTTCTATCAACCAGGAAGCCTGCATAGTTAGCATCAGCATATCCAATAAGATCAAAATTGCAACCTCTAGGATACCATAGAGCTAAATCAGGTGTATGTTTTAAATACCTTAGTATCCGTTTAACAGCCTTAAGGTGAGTTTCTTTAGGATTAGACTGAAAACAGGCACATAAACCAACACTGAAAACAATGTCGGGCCTACTAGCGGTAAGGTATAAGAGTGACCCTATCATGCCTCTATAGAGTTTCTCCTCAACTGAGGGACTCCCATCATCCATTACCAACCTGGTAGAAGGCGAAATGGGAGTATCAATGGGCTTAGCCGACTCCATTCCAAAATGCTTAAGTAGTTCCTTAATATACTTTTGTTGATGGATCATGGTGCCGTTTGAAGTTTGCTTGATCTGTAAGCTTAAGCAGAAATTAAGCTCACCCATCATGCTCATTTCAAACTCACTCCTCATCATTTTTGAAAATTCATTGCATAAATCATGATGAGTTGCCCCAAATATGATGTCATCAACATATACTTGGACAATCAACAGATGTTCCCCTTAGATTTTAGAAACAAGGTATTATCTACCTTGCCTCTTCTAAAATCATTTTCAAGTAAAAAACTTGACAATCGTTCATATCAAGCTCTAGGAGCTTGTTTTAGACCATAAAGGGCTTCGTCAAGTTGAAAAACATGGTTTGGAAATTCACTGTTTTCAAAACCAGGGGGTTGTTTGACATACACCTCTTCTTTAAGGTATCCATTTATGAATGCACTTTTGACATCCATTTGATATAGCTTGATCTCCATATGAGCTGCAAAGGCTATTAGGATACGAATAGCCTCAATCCTAGCAACAGGTGCGAAGGTTTCTTCATAATCGATCCCTTTTTCCTGATTGTAGCCTTGAACCACCAGCTGATGTATGTGTGGGTGGTAAGTGATCCAAATCACCAAATCAAACTCAAACTCAAAAACAAACCAAAGTGAAAAGAGAAATGAAAGATGGATGGAATGGAAGAAGATCTTCAACACACAAAAAAAGGATAGAACAAGACCTTACGATTGAGATAATCCTTCACGGAGCCACTCAATGGCTTGATCTTGGGCTAATTCTCTTGTCTTAACCGAGGAATCACTCCAATGGAGAAGATAGAGAACCTAGAACACCACTTGAATTTGCCACAATTCAAGATATAGAACTAGGAATGAAAAGTCTAAGTAAAATGAAAAGACTCATCATAAAAGGGGTGGGGGAGGTTACAAGGAATATTCTAGGATGTCTACAGCTGATTATTCCCATCTAGAAGCATCTAAAACGTGCACAATATCAGCCACACAATCACATGTAACCGAAAACTCTTCATATTCCCAGAATTAATCCTTGCAGCTGCGTCAACTTCAACAGAGTATATCTTCCAGAATACTCGGCCACATCATGCGTTCTTGAGCTTGATAGAAAGCCCTGGAAGTCTATTTTCCAGAATGGGCTCATTTGCTCAATTTGGACAAGCGTTGTAAAAGTTATGGCCCAAACAATGCACCTATCTCAGACTGGACTGGATCAAAATAACGTATCTTTGAGTGATATTTTGCCCAATCAAATGGCGTCCAAATTAAACAAACTTGGGCTTATTTTAAATCTGAAATCTTAAGCTTCCAAAGCATATGAGCCCTCAAGTTGTGGGTCTACTCGAGCTTGTCCAAAAGTTGTCACAACAATTACCTTCCGCAGGGACGAATCGGGCACTAATTCTTCCGGAAGGAATATAACTTTTCTACAGAGTTTTGCTACATCTTTGACTTCTTGAAGCTTGATTGGGTCTTCCTTGGGCTGGGCTTGATGGTCTTTGGGCCGTTCATGATGGTCTCCATCATTGAAATGCAAGGTACTCTTGATCCCCATTTGGAAAACCCGTTTGAAAAAGGAACTTTGACGTTCAAATAGAACTCCATCAAGTGTCTTTTTTCATGAAATTCAAATATTGGAACCAAAGAGGAGCCTTGCCATGCATGAACTTGTTTGAAACTTACCTCCCTTGAAGTTGAGTTTAAAGAATGAAAATGATCCCCTTGAAAATATACATCACCAGTCGTGCCTTATTCCTAGTGACTATTCCGGACTCATCCAGCTTGTTCCGAAACACCCACTTGGTTCCAATGATTGTTCTATCTGCAGGCTGGGGTACAAGGTGCCATACCTTGCTCCTTTCAAATTGGTGAAGCTTTTCTTGCATTGCTGTGACCCAATCTACATCTGCAAGAGTTTCATTGACATTCTTTAGCTCAATGTTAGAGAGAAATGCATAAAAAGCACAAAAATTCTTAAGCTTAGATCTCATTTGCACCCCAGTATTTATATAAGACAAGATTTGATCAAGGGGGTGTGAACGATGATGCTTCCAAGGTCGTGGAGTTAGGGGATCCACAGACACACTTTCTACTCTGGCTTGGATACTTGAAGAATCAGGTTCAGAAACAGCTCCTGAGCCTGTTCCTGCACCTGTTTGCAGGACTGTTCCTGAGGAACTGGATTGGTGTTGTCCCGAACAGGGTTCAACGTTGCTTCCCCCTGTTTGGTCCTCACCTTGCCTGCCGTTCTGAGGAACAGCTTCAGGACCCATTTTCTCCACGGTGTTCTTACCTTGTTCATCTTGGTGCAACACTTCTTTTCGAACAAGACCTAATTCAAATCCTTCCTCATGTGCATCATTCTTGCTCAACAAGTTAGATTCATCAAAAAGCACATGCACACTTTCCTCAACACACAAGGTTCTTTTGTTAAACACTTTGTATGCCTTACTATGTGAGGAATAACCGAGAAATATTGCCTCATCACTCCTAGGATCAAACTTCCCTAAGGCATCCTTCCTATTGTTATGCACTAAACACCTACAACCGAATGTTCTTAAATGCATGATGTTGGGCTTTCTACCTTTGAAAAGTTCATAGGGAGTTTTGTTCAAAATAGGTCTAATCATGCATCTATTTATAATGTAGCATGATGTGTTCAAAACTTCTGCCCAAAAGTTCTTAGGAAGACCACTAGCAATAAGCATTGTTCTAGTCATGTCTTCTAAGGTGCGATTTTTGCGCTCAACCACCCCGTTCTGTTGGGGTGTTCTTGGGGCTGAGAAGTTATGATCAACCCCATGTGCATTACAATAGTTTGTAAAGCTTGCATTTTCAAATTCAGTACCATGATCAGACCTTAAACTAACTAAAGAGGGTCCTACTTTCCTTTCAACCCTTTTGAGAAAGGCAATAAAATTCTCAAAAGTTTCATCCTTGGATGCCAAGAACAGGGTCCAAGTAAATCGAGAGTAATCATCCACTACAACCAGTACATACCTCTTCCCACCTCTACTTGCTATCCTCATAGGACCACATAGATCAATGTGTAACATTTCGAGAGGTCGGGTAGTGCTAACACAAGTTTTTGATTTAAAAGACGATCTGACTTGTTTGCCTTTTGCACAAGCTTCACGAACCTTGTCATCATTGAATTTGATGGAAGGTAGTCCAACAACTAGGTCTTTGGAAACAAGTTTGTTCAAAAGAGTGAGACTTGCATGACCTAGTCTTTTGTGCCAGAGCATTATATCATCATTTAAAGCGCTCAAATAAGTCAGATTGTTTTGGGGAAGTGTGGAAATACATACTTTGTAAATATTTTTGTGACGCTTCCCCCTTAACACGACATCTCCTGTGTTTGATTTTACAACCAAGCAACGTGTTGGTGAGAACACTACTAGGTTGTTCTTGTCATACAGTTGGGACACACTAAGCAGATTGTGCTTTAAGCCATCAACTAGATAGACATTATCAATTGAGTGGGAATGGGACTCACCAACCCTACCTGTACCGACAATTGTCCTAGACTTGCCGTTTTCAAACGCCACACTCCCACCATCCGAAGCTGTAAGTGAGAGAAAGTTGGATTTTTCACCGGTCATATGCCTCGAATACCCACTATCAACATACCACAGCTGCTTGTTTTCAAGGTTGTTCCCTAGGCTATTTACTGGGTTGCTTGCTGGGTTGTTCTCTCTCACTTCAGCCTGCAAAACAAATCAAGGGTTAGTTTTGGAAACCCAAATCCACTTGGGTCCCATTCTTTTAGACAGATAAATCTCATCTTTCCTAATCCAGATTTGTTTTACATAACCTTCATTTCTTTCAATGGCATACCTTCTTGAAGGACAAGTGTATCGATAATGACCGGTTTTACCACAATGAAAGCAAACAATATTTTTAGGTAATCCAACATACTTTCTATTGACTGGGTAAAGGTCCTTTTAGGAGCAAAACCTAGTCCCTTTTTATTTTGACTGTGGTGAGTGTTTAGCCATTCAAGCGCTTTTGAGGACTTATTCCACAGCCTGTTTGTGGCGAGATCAAATTCCAATTTTTTTATTTTCACCAACAGGTTCTTGTTTTCAGCAAGTAAGGACTCAACCTTTTCTTTCAACTCTAGGGATTCCTTTTCTGCTTTGGCTAAGGTAACAGAGTGAGTCTCTTCTTTCAAGATCAAGGATTCCTTAAAGTTTTGGTGTGAAAAGGATATTTTCTTTTCAACCTCGAGTTTTTCACTCTTGAGGATCTCATTTTCTAGTTCTAGGTCTCGGACATCTCTTTTCAATTCTGCACAAGTATCCATCAATGAATACAACAATTCTTCAAGAGTTGCCTTATTGAGACCACGTACCTTGTTCTTGAGATTAGTAAGGCGGTTTGTTGACTCATCATCTGAATCCGTGTCACTTTGTGCCATGAGAGCTATAGTACCTTCATCAGTTTCAGACTCTTCTTCATCTTCAGAGGAGTCACCCCAGGCAGCCAGCATTGCTTTCGAGAATCGTTTCCCAGAACTGTTTGCAGCTTGTTTTCTACCTTGTTTCCTGGGGTGTTCGTGCTCTTACTCTTCTCGAAGTAAGGGACAGTTTTTCACTATGTGGTCTATTTCGCCACATTTGAAACACCCAGTAAATTGTTCTCCGGGGGTGTTTCTGGTTTTGTTGAAATCCTTCCTTTTATTGTTTTCTTTGACTTTCTTGAAGAATTTCTTGAACTTTCGAGTCATCATAGCCATCTCTTCTTCCTCAAGATTAGAATCATCATCTTCTTGTGCTTTTAAGGCAAGTCCTCGATCTTTCTTCATCTCCTCTTTCTGTTGAGATTTTTTTTCTCAGTTCGTATGTTTGGAGATTACCAATCAACTCGTCTAGGGTGATCTTGTTCATGTCTTTGGCTTCTTGGATGGCTGTTACCTTGGCTTCCCCTGATCGAGGCAAAATCCTTAGAATTTTCCTTACCAACTCTTCAGTGGTGAAGGATTTTCCCAGGGATTTTAACTCGTTTGTTATGTGAGTGAAACGGGTAAACATATCCATCACATTCTCACGATCACCCATATCAAACAACTCGTATTGTCTCATGAGTAACTCAATGCGTGATTGTTTGACTTAACTTGTTCCTTCATGAGCTACTTGTAAAGCATTCCATATTTCTTGAGCTGACTCACATTCTGAGATGCGAGTATATTCATCGGGTTCTAGGCTAAAATAGAGAAGTTTCTTGGCCTTGGCATTCTTTTCCATTTTCCTGTAATCCTCAGCATCATATTTAGTAGGATCTTTGGGAATCTTCAAGAACTTTCGTGGGAACAAGGGGCCCGTTCTTGATGAGCATCCATAACTCGTAATCTTCAGCTTGTATATAGTTCTCCATCCTGTTCTTCCACCAACTGTAGTGTTGGCCATTGAAATAAGGTGGTCGAGTGATGGATTGGCCCTCAAGTATACCTTGTGGTGTACTCATTTTCAGAATCTCTCAAGGTGTTAACCTTTTAGAAGAGAACCTGCTCTGATACCACTTGTTGAATTCTAAGAGTACATGACCACAAGAGGGGGGGTGAATTGTGGTGTCCGATTTTCGCCTATTTACTGACAAACAACCTTAGACCCTGATTGCAGAGACTGTTTCTGAATGACGAACAGTCTTGGGCCTTGTTTGCAGTGGCTGTTCCCAATTGGTTCAGAAGCAAAAATCAAGTAGATAAAAGCCGAAATAAAGCACACACGATTTTTACGTGGAAAACACCTCTAGCCCAAGTGAGGTGTGAAAAACCACGACCTACCTCGTATAGGATTTAACCACTTCACTAACGGGTTGAACACGTTACAAAAGTAACACTCCTTGTTACAACTTGTAACCCACGTAACCTTCTTCTCTAAGACAGGTTACACCACGTCCAAATCTCTCTAGATTGGACACTTCCAAAGTTCACACAACTAAGGACACACTCACTCACTTTTCATCTGAGATCAAGAATACAAAACACCTTACTGGGGTGCTTCTGACTTAAGCAGATGTAAGGTACAATGAAGTCCTAGTATGCTAATAGTTTTGAAAGCTCAATTTTTGCACAATCTTGTCACGGTTTTTTTCTTTTGAAATGTAGCTCCAGAAATCTCAATGTGTTTGTGAAAGAAACCGATTTTTTCCTTGTGTATCTCTACCGAAAGTAGTGAAAAGATTTTCTTATTTAAGCAAGCAAACCCAATGGCTTACTCCTTCAAAAAAGATAGAAAAACCTTCTGATTTTAGCAGCTTAGAAGATTTCTTCAGATTTCCAACAGCTAGGAACAAAGAATATAAGATTCTCCTAAAATATAGGGATTTGATACTCACGGGATAAAAACTGATTAGCCACTTAACATAGCCGTGTAATTTAGCCCAAAAAATGATAAAAATCTTGGTTTCAAAATTTGAATCAATCAAGGCCTAAAAATAAGGAATAAAGATTTTTCAGATTTTGAAAAAAAAATCTCTAGCAAAAATGGTTTTGCAATCTGCTACATATATATAATAAATAATAATCTTTTTAGGACTTAACTAATCAGCCTATGATTTCATAAAAGAATTCTTAGAGCAGCCAGCCAACCAAAAGAAATTTTTAGGTAAAACGGATGTGGCCGCTGCAGTTTCAGGAACACCCTAGGCACCCTGTTTGAAGGGTTGTTTGGAAATGGTGTTCAGAAGCAAATCTCGAAAACTGTTTCAAGAAGTGTTAGATTGAGACTTTTAAGATTGGCATATTAACAAGAATCTAAAAGATAAAACCTAAATCAAATCGAGACTTCTTGTTGTAAGAATTAGTCATCTTGTCGAGGATGGATGTGCAACTCCAAACACCTTGGTCACCTTGATTACTCGGGTGATCTTGTATCGCTGAATGTTGGAACTTGGTCTTTAAGACTTAGTCAGCTGTTGTCGAGATTTGTTGTGTGCTGATCTTTGTGTCACTGAAGCTTGGAACCTGTTCTTAAAACTTGTTCTCAACATTTACTAGACAGAACAGGTAAGTAGGATCAATACAAACAACTGTGTAGGACCTGTTTGGAGAGCTTATTTGGAACAACATTACTCAAGCAAGTATGCTGCACTTGGATTTGTTATCATCAAAACTTTATACAGTTAGTTCAATATATATGTATATAGATATATATATATATATATATACACACGCATACATACATACATACTTGCATACAAACATACATACACACACACGCACGCACATATATCCACATATGTGTGTGTATGTATGTGTGTGTGTGTGTATATATGTATATACGTATATATATACAAGCACATGTATATACACACATATATATAGATAGATATATGTATATATACATATATTACATATATATATATTTATATATGTGTGTTGTGTTTGTATGTATGTATATATGTATGCATACATACAAACACGCATATATATATATATATATATATATATATATATATATATATATATATATATATATATATATATATATAATATATATATATATATATACACACACACACTGTAAGACCCGCCTTCGTTATTTTTATATTAAGTTGCATGTCTTGCTTTTTGCGTTATACAATCGTATTTTTAGTAACTATATGAGTTAAATAATTTTTGATGTGCTTTTGGGGGCTATATTTTCATTAGAAGGGGATTATTATTGTTATTATCGATTTTAAAGCTAATTCGTGCGATTTATGCCTTTAAATTATATCGATAGTTTAATTTAGTCGTTATTCAATTTATTTAGTTGTTTCCCAAATACGATTAGGATTTCAACCTTAGAATTATTTTCAAGGTTTATGAAAATCGAACCTTGATGTATTTGGGAACAAATAGTAGTTAGAAGGTCGTAAAACAATTCGGGTTTAGAGTTCGGCGTACGAGCGAGACTAGCGGTACCCATTTATTAAACAACTTGAGACCCCAAAAAAGGGAAAAAAAGGAAATTAGAAGGGGGGGCCAAGTTGGGTCACA
The DNA here is from genome assembly GCA_029747015.1 of Carnegiea gigantea. Taxonomy (NCBI): domain Eukaryota; kingdom Viridiplantae; phylum Streptophyta; class Magnoliopsida; order Caryophyllales; family Cactaceae; genus Carnegiea; species Carnegiea gigantea. The sequence goes on from JAKOGI010002359.1 coordinate 34,235, forward strand.
GGGACGCCGACACACCGACCCTCTCTCTCTCCCCTGCTTCTCCTCTTCTCCTTCTCTCCCCAAGCGAAACCCAGAGAACCCAGCCTGCCACCACTGTCGCGCGCGTCGCCGGCGAACCAAGGGGAGGACCACGGTGGTCCCTGTGCGCAGCCAACACCGCCGCCAACTCCTCCACTCTCCTTCCTCCACGATTTCACCACAAACCAGAGCAACCTAACACCGTAGTGGTCAGCGCTGGGCGGCGGAAAGCATGGATACGAGCTATGTGACTAGTAAAGATATTACTGCCTGCAACGATTTTGGTTTTAAGGGGGTCGGGGGACACTCACTGAGCGTGTGGTTGCTCATCCCACTACTCTTTCCCCTTTTCCCCAGGTATTCTTTATATCTGCTATGACAAGATGGAATCTGTTCATGCTTGCAAGGTGTCGTTTGTACCCATCAAAGGGATCTTACGTGTTTAATGAAGTCACATTACGTATTCTTAGTTTGAAATGTTTGTAAACAGGTATTCTAAGTTCATGTAATATATACTGTTTATGAGCCGCTGTGAATGGCCTTATGAGCCAACCATCTAGTCAGTTAGATGTCTTTTGGCTAAAGTTAGTTATGTTTTGGGATGTAAACCCCAATACTCAGGTTGTGTGAACCGTTGAGTTGTATCTTCCCTTTCTTCTTTATTCTTGAATTAATCTGGTTGGTGTACTCCGAGCGAGTGGCTCGTTGAGTTGTGAACTCCGGCGTGTAGCCGTTGAGCTGCTTTTAAATGTTTTACGCTTCCGTGTAATTGCAGGGATTTGTTGTAAGGCTTATAGCCTGGAAACGGCCAGTTTTTAGGGGAAAATCTGTCCGTTTCATCCCAGAATTTAGGTAGAAAGATAAGAAAACGTAACGCTTTCGGCCCTAGGGGCTGGGGGTGTTATAATTGATGGTATCAGAGCAAAGGTCTTGCGATCATAGTCCGCGACCTGAGTCTTGCATTTCATATAGTCGCCTAGGAACACTATATGGTTATGTGACATATGCCTGCCTTGTGTGCAAATGTGAGTTTATGTGAATGTTCGTGCGTTTCACTAGTAGATGTGGCTCGAGTAGGCCGATTAAGTGAAAGTGGTGAGTTGTGCATTAGTATAGGAGTCAAATAGCTCTCCCCACACCTTCAAGTGACGTAGTGAGTACTTCATTGGTGCAATATGTTCCTAACGTGCTAACTGACTTCACTGATTGACTTTTAGGTGATCCGGTTGAGCCGATCGAATATATGTGAGTCGTGTGTTAGGAAGTGAATCCAAGTCACTTGTATCGTGTGAGCTAAGTGATGTTTTGATTGATAAATGTTTTCTTCGTGCGCTTTGATAAGGCAATCGATAGTTAAAGCACGTCAATTAGACTCGAGCGATAGAAAATTCTTTTCTAAGCTCATCTTTACCCCTCAAGTACGATTTGCTCCTCGGGCCCCGCAATGGAGTGAGCAGACGCACTCAAAAGTTGGTAGAGAAGAAGCTCAAAACAAATCAGCTATTTTCCACCTTTGGGAGCTAAAGTTTCGAAATGTTAATGTCGTTTTGACTATCAAGCCAAGGTTATCTTACACCGAAGGATTAGCTTTCCATTAGTAATGAAGAGGGAGTTAGACTTATAAATATGCACCCTTATGTTTATCAAATGTTCCTCGTAAATGTGTATGTGCTATGATGTGTATGTCGATAGAATCCTTCGTAATGAGCTAGCGAAGGAATGATTAGAAACTAGCTGCTATGATTGATAATCTTAATAAATGATACCTTTCGTTTTCGAATTCTGAGTTCCCTGAGTATATTAAGGGCTGCCCTCGTATACATGGTTGGAAGACTAAATGCTAGTGGTAGGACCTCGCTAAATGCCGCGTAAGTGTACCTACTGTTCTCCTTCTTTGCCATTGTTACCTAATCCGTGTATTACTTGCTTTCTGTTATATGGATCGTTATCCGTGATTGGGGTGACGATGTTTTGGCTTGGACGGACCCTAATATACCTAGAAAGCATAAAGGAGAAAGAACCTGGCAGACTTTGGAATTGTACATAGTAAATGATCCCTCCTAAGGTAAGCGACCTACAATGAGACTCCTACGATCACCTGTAAGATAGATGTACCTCGTAAGACCTGAACGTGTGCCTATGAGGCCATTGATGTCAGCCATACTCACATATTCTTGCAATGACTCAAACATTAATGTATTGAATGAGCATAACCCTTCATTTGTATGAATCTATGACTGAAGAGACAATCGGTTTCAAGTGGAGACCTTAGGGAAAGTCTCCCCACCATCAAAATCCTCGACTTACATTATGCCTTAGCATTCCATTTCAAAGTTATCCTTATCGACATGATACGCTAGTTTATGTTGATTCATAATTTTTGATCTTCAATGTTCTGTTATTAACCCCTCCGTGACGTCAATGTGAATTCAAGTGTTACTCTGAGTCCCTTCATTGTCAATGTGATGTAACATGATGTTTTTACTGCTTAGGTGCGATGTGATAGCTTCCTGACCAATTGATTTGACTTTAGAATGACTCAATATCTTCATGCCTTTGAATGAACCTGTCTAAGTTAACTGCCTTCATACGAACCTGACATGTCCTGAATAAGTTGTCATGAATGAAAAGGCCTAGAAGTTAGCTGGGATTGATGTACATACATCAGAATGTTGGTGCATATGTTTTCCTTTTGTAAATTGCTTGCCATGTATGTTTTAGACGCGTTCATGCTCCCCGGGACTCCTAAGCCTAAGAATATTGGATTGCTAATACTATGCAATTTTATTATGCTTAAATGATGCTATGTGGTGCTATGTGACATTTTATTATCCTAAATGTGTTATAGTAGCCTCCATGTTAATCATTGTCGTCCTAAAAGTGACTTGAATCCATGTTTTAGAAAGAAACTGCTGGTGTATGACTTTAAGATGTCAATGTCTCGATTGTTATGCCTTTAGATGCCCACTTATAGATGCATATGCATAGAATTATTGCTTGCCGTGTGAACTGAGTCTAGATTATCGAAAATCTATGTTTCATTTTCAAAACAAACTCAATATGGTTGTCCATGCCAACTCATTTGCCCCTCTTCAATACGATTTTCCCTCGGCGCCTAAATAGAGTGAGTAGACCCTTAAAGAGGATTGGCGAGGAGGAGATTGGATCCCATATGCCATTTTCTTTCGATTTAAAAGAAGTAGTGTTTGCAAAATGAAACCTTTTTGAAAACCTATCGCATAAATGCTAATTGTGCGCGAGCATTCTAGGAAGGACCGAACTTAGGTTTAGAATTTCGAGGATGAAATTCTTTAAGGAGGGAGAATGTAAGACCCGCCTTCGTTATTTTTATATTAAGTTGTATGTCTTGCTTTTTACATTATAAAATCGTATTTTTAGTAACTATATGAGTTAAATAATTTTTGATGTGCTTTCTTGGGCTATATTTTCATTAAAAAGGCATTAATATTGTTATTATTGATTTTAAAGCTAATTCGTGCGATTTATGCCTTTAAATTATATCGATAGTTTAATTTAATCATTATTCAATTTATTTAGTCGTTTCCCAAATACGATTAGGATTTCAACCTTAGAATTAGTTTCGAGGTTTATGAAAATCGAACCTTGACGTATTTGGGAACGAATAGTCATTAGAAGGTCGTAATAACGATTCGGGTTTAGAGTTTGGCGTACGAGCGGGACTAGCGGTACCTATTTATTAAACAGCTTGAGACCCCAAAAAAAGGGAAAAAAAGGAAATTAGAAAGGGGGGCTAAGTCGGGTCACAAGGACACCGACACCCCGACCCTCTCTCTCTCTCCTCTGCTTCTCCTCTTCTCCTTCTCTCCCCAAGCGAAACCCAGAGAACCCAGCCTGCCACCACCGTCGCCGGCGAACCAAGGGGGGGACCACGGTGGTCCCTGTGCGCAGCCAACACCGCCGCCAACTCCTCCACTCTCCTTCCCCCACGATTTCACCACGAACCAGAGCAACCCAACCCCGTAGTGGTCAGTGCTGGGCGGCGGAAACACGCCGGAATTCGGCCAAACACCTAGAAAGCAACCTCCCCTATAAATTGAGGGGCGACTTCGACCAAAGCCTTGCACAAAAACCCCAAATTCAAGAGCTAGGGTTCGGTTCAACCGAGGCATTCAAGCTAGGGTTTGGTCTCCGCTATTAGGCGTGCATTTGGGACTATTTGGGTCAAGGATTGAGGTTCCTCAGCATCCAAATCGAGCATGAGAGCGCTTAGAATGAGTCCGTAGCTTGGAGCCCAGGTGGGTGTTTCTCGCCTCCTAAGCTATTACTATTTTCAAAAATGTTTTTTAGCAGATTGATGTTGCATGTCAAGTTAGGTTCATTAAATTCATTAGAAATGTCATGAAGTGAGCTATTCATGTTTAGGTTCAATTCATTTGGTTGATTTATGCCCCAGATTGTAAATCGATACAAATTATGTGTGTTTAAATTCAATTCAAATCAATTTAGGTGAGTTATGCTTGAATTGTTAATTCGAAGTAATTTAAATGTGTTTAGCATCGATTCGAATCAATGAATGTAAATCATGCTTGAAATGTTAATTTGAAATAATTTAAAGGTGTTTAGCTTCGATTCGAATCAATGGACGTAAATTATGCCTGAAATGTTAATTCTAGGTGAATTATATATGTTTAGCTTCAATTCAAATCAAGTATTGTAAGTTATGCCTGAAATGTTACTTCGAAGTGATGTACATATGTTTAGCCTCGATTCGAATCAAGTTAGGTAAATTATGCCTGAATGTTAATTCGAAGCGAATTATGTGTGTTTAGCGTCGAATCGAATCAGTAGATTAATTCAAACTGGAGGTTTTTAATTCGAAGTGAAGCATGCGTGTAAAGTATGTATGTTTAGTCTTGATTCGAAACTATTTAGTTAATTCATGTTCGAGTATAAACTTCGAAAGGCATCGTATGTTTAAAACCAACGTTTATACATGCGTGGTCGTTCCATGATTATATATGAGCCTTGAAGTGCATCGTATGTGTTGAGATTAATATATATAGCACGTTAGTCAACCTAAGGCCGTTGTATGCTTAACTATTCTATAATGGCCCAGGACTTGTGACATAAATAATAAATGCTTGAAAACCAATCGTGTTTGACTTGAATATGATGGTACGTATGTGTTTGTATGCTTGTATACTTAGCTACCCCGTAATGGCATGCTAATTGTTAAATGAGATGTTATGGTTTATATGTGAATATAATGATGCGTATACGTTCGTATGCTCGCTATAACCCACTGTTGAGTGGTGAGGCATACCAGGTGAGTATCTAAACCCTTCCTCTTTTTTAGCTAGTTTAAGAATATGATAGGATTAGTAAATATAAAACTGAGATGGTAGTTGGATGGTTTGAGGTAGAACTTTGAGTAGTTCGAGGTTCTTGTGGTACAGTGCTTGTGAGGAGGGAGCCGGGGTTGTGAATTAACCGCAATCGTGTGGATTGCGAGGCCATGTGTGACTCATTGTGCTGAATTGATTACGAAGTGCTTAAATGTGATACATGTGAATCCCTATTTTTCCCTCAATGTGCTACATGCCATTAAGTGAATAGTTTTCAAATTCTGACATGTTTAAGAAGGATCGCTAAATGTATGTTTTCATGATTTTGAAAGCTTTTAAGTTAGAAATGAAGTCGTTTTACGAATCAGTAGACGTATTACGTTTATAAGAAGCTTTTAAAGTTAAAAGTGAAGTTGTTTTA
>JAKOGI010002359.1:45000-55000 GCA_029747015.1 Carnegiea gigantea
CCTAGTGTCCATCTTTTAAATATATACTTCTAGATATGTCAATTAAAATATGATTGGTAATTTGTTACCAATGAAAGTTGGACAGCACTAACTATGACATATAGTGTCAGAAAATTTGGCTTATTTTGAACGACCACAAAGTCTTAGAACACTTGATGACTTCTATGTTTCGTAGAATAGCTAGGAAGGTATTGCTAGTGAGAAATGTCAAGAAAACTTAAAGGCATACCAAAAATGATTTGAGAATGCATCGATCAACATGCTATGCTTTGTTGTATTGCATCAATGATGTCCTAGTAATGGAATTAAAAGTTATCCCACTACTAAATACATGTGGGACTAGCGTTGCATCAGGTTCATCCTGACTCATTTCATCTTAAAGTTCTAGACCTTAGATTAGTATTGCAGACGAAAAAAGGCTAAGGGAAATGAAGAGACGCATATAGCATGTGTGAAGTGTTATGATTGTAGAAATAAGGAACCCTGCACTCAAGATTGTCCGGAGCTGATTGAAGTAGCTCCTTTCACAGGTTCTCCTGAATAATATGTGTGCTGTCAAACATTAGTTGCCAGCTATGATCCCTAGTGGACTGTGGACACGGAAGCAACCAAGTATAGAGTTCAGGATTAAGTTGATTTTGTGAATATTCATTACTACTCAATGGGTTCACAAATTATCATTTTAGGTAACGATGATGAAGAAGATGTCCTTAAATTGAGGACATCTCCTTTGAAACTCCGTGAAAGGACTACGTCTCTTCTTCACAATGCTCTCTATGCACTTAGAGTGCGAAGTTCCCTTGTGCCTTTTGTTTTTAGTTTTCTCTTTAATTTTCATCTAGATGTCTTAGATATCTTATACAATGTCAATTTGTTTGGCCATGCCACATTAAAAGGTGTTTTCAATATTTCGGATGAAATAGAACATCTTCTATCTTTGCCTCATTTTTGACTCTGTTTTGAGCCATGCTCAACAAACTAACTATGGTCTATGAAGACCGACTCATTAGGGTGAAGTTGACTATGTGTGAGCGTTGTCTTAAAATATCACAAGTGCACGGCGTAGCTGTAGCTAGCAACCGGCAAGTACGGGTCATATCCACAAGGAATTTGCTTTCAAAATCAACTAACTCGGTTTGGGCAGAATAATTCAAGTTGATAAAAACTAAAAGTCCACAGTTCTAATCTGCTGAGAACTAATGAAATTTGACTACTCAATAAATGACAGGAGTCTGAGGTTGGGGTTGGCGGCACTGTTGTGCCTCACGAATCATGAACTAGAACATGCAAATCTACCCACGTGAACGATTGGAATGGAAAGATTGCAAACTGAAGCACATCTATGCCTTCTCTCAAAGGTCAGTAGATTGATTAAGCGAACTTAGATATCTATTTTCATGAAATTAGAATTCTCAAAGTCACAAGATCAACTAATCAAAAATCCTAATGGAAACCCTAAATGTTCTCATGTTAAGTAAATCAATTGCCCATGAAGACGCACTAGATAAAGGATTCAACTTCCGTTGATCTTCTAAATCCTAATTAAGAACAATGAATAAAGCTCTTTCAAGCAATTCGCTAAGCAATTAGCAACCTAAGCAGGAATCCAAATTGCAAGTATGAATAAATCACAAACAACCTATAACATGATTCAATGCGGCATAACATGGGTTAATCCCAACCCAAGATAAAGGAATTTAGCCAACAATCATAATGAACGCAATAATTTCAAGACTTAATTCAATAGACATGGATGAACAACCAAAACCCTAAAAAGCAAAATCAAAAGAGAAAGGGGAAAGAAGCAAACTTGAATTAATTGTCGCTAAAAAGTAATACAATCTTCAGTCTTGATAAAGTCAATCTTGATAAATTCAATCCGAAAGCATGAATAAACTCTCCTGATGAAAACTTAGAAATCTCCTCTCAAAAGTGCTCTCAAAAGAAAAGAGACGGAGCCCCCGAAAACTGAATCTGATGGCATTTAAGTTGTGGCAGCCTGGGGCAGCCACAACGGTCGTGCCCTTCGGCATGAGGTGTTGGTGCCGCCTTGGCTGGGGTGGCACGGTCGTGCCGCACTGGCTGGGGTGGCCATGCCACCCTACTGCCCGGTGGCTCATGATTTTTCGTCACGGCACGACCACGCCGTTTGGGATGGGGGCCCCATGCCAAATCTCCAGGTCTAGCAGGTCCCTTTCTTGACTTGCAGCTTGTCATCTTAGCCCTCCTTTCTACCAATGTTAGCGGATTTTCTCGGTTTCCTGATAGGAACTCCTGAAAATGCAAAACACCACTATATGAGTACAATTTAGATCAAAGGAGGCTAATTTGACCCCTTTCTCCTCAAGATCAAACATGAAAACAATGGAAAAAAGGAATCAACTAGGGGATTACATAAGGTCGAAATAGAGGTTTACCAACTCCCTCATGCTCATCTCTTGCTTATCCTCAAGCAAGATTAACTCAAAGGAAGATTGAAGAGGAAGATAAACCTCTAGTCACATGCCTCCTTAGGCAAGAGATGAACAATTAATAGATCAAGCCAAATCATATGTTAAAGGTGACCAAGCTAAGGCGTGAAATAATCTCAATAAAAAACGCACACCCCCCATCTATGAAGGCCCCCTACCCATATACAACACATCGAATACCCTAATATTGAAGCATGCAGCAAGACAAGACCTTTCTATATAAGTGGTGAGTAAGCAAGGCCGGTAGAACCTCATTTTGGGACAGAGTGAAATGCTGCCCTCAATGTGTTTAGAATATGTAACAAGGGTGCACTCAATACTCTATCCAATAAAGCAAACTTTCATAAGCTTGGTAGAGTTCTCGATTCTCCACCACTTGATGCAAAATGCAATATGCTAATCATGAGGACTTGTAAAAAGGATATAATGGGGCTAAGGGTAAAGGGTGATAAGTGGAGTAAATTTTAGAAGAGTGGAGCCAGTAGTCAAAAGACTAGGGAGCAAAAAAACACTTTCACAAGTAATGTCGGAACAGTAACTTCACACCATAATTGGAAATTGAGCAACGAACCCCATAAAAACCTCAAGGGAGGAATTAAACGATCTTATTGTATTACCCTCATGCCAATCACCTTATTCACAACTTTTCTACTTCTTTTTTTTCCCCTTTTTTTCCAGTTTCTTTGCTTCCCTTTTTTTTCTTCTTTTCTATTTCTTTTCTTTGAAATGAAAAAAGGACATGTAAATGGCATGGGAAATACAAACTCAAATTACGAATCCCTGCAAACAGGCCGCCAATAAAGCACCCAAGGTGAACTAACCTCCAAAGCAAACCCAACTAAAATAGAAATGTTTCTCCATTAGACCTTGACAAGGGTATGCAGAATATGGATAAGCCAAGTGTGTAGTGCATAAGGTGTAACAATAAAGACAAGGGGAAAGGTACAAAGGGTTAGCAAAGGGGATAGTACACATCAATGAGTGGCTTTTTAGCTTATGTAGCTAAATAGAACAAAAATTGCCTATGCACATGGTAAATGTGATTTCAAAGAGAACAAGACCAAGTTCTGGAGATGCAATCATGGAGTCACATATGAAAGGTAGTATGAGACTATATGCAATGAATAGTCATTAGGCGTAAAGTCTCACTGGTAAATCTACCACAGTCAAACAACTTACTCTAAGATATGTCCCACTTATCAAGGTCAATCAAGTCAAACCATATGAGTCTCAAGGGCAATTTGATATGTAGTATGGGGCAAAAGAACTACGAATGATAATGCCAAACACATTTTCATAAAACGTAAATCATAACGGGCCACACTTCAACACACAAATCAACGGGATCTATCAACCATCACTTCTTGTTTTCTCTTCATAAGAGGGGGTTTTCACAACTTTTATTCAACTCTTTTATTCGAAAAGCACTAAATCTAACTAAGAAAGCAGTAAACATATAAAGGATAATGAAGAGAAGGTTAAGAAGTAGTATTTAGAAAGCTTATGAATGCCCACACTCGATCATTTCACCTTTTTGAGAGCAAAATCTAACCTATATGCTCTAAACTACATGTGTTACTAACTGAAAAATGTAAAAACAGTATACTAAAACTACGTGATGTCCTATCTATTTGATGCAAATGTAAGTGAGATCACTCAACCCATGGCCTAAAGTCCACAATTCCACCCAAAGAGCTATAAGCTCACCCCCATACTTGAGACTTTCATTGTCCTCAATGAAAAGGACATATAAAAGGCCAAGGGAGGGGTAGAGTCAATAGTGCCCAGGGGGCAAGGGTAGGCTAGGGGGGAGAAAGACACACTGTTTTTTTTAAAAAAGCAATGAAATACTTCGGTTGCCTCCCCAAAAGTACTTGTTTAAGGTCCTTAGTTTGACTCTTACCTCCAAATAGTAGACGATAACAGCATGGAAGGTGGACTAAGGAAGGTGTAAAAATATGGAGTAGAATCCACTAACTCCCCAGTACAAGCAGAAGTGCCCCAAAAGCTAGTTGAGGTGGATGTGGAAAAGTTAGGAGAGCCCATAGACCTCATACAGGGTCTCCCATCTCCATCGAATACTTCTATCCCATAAACAGCATCAGGAAGGATAATATGTACAAGGGTCGTAGAATGTGAAGGGATGGCAGGCACTAAAGATGGTGTGGGTGTAAGGAAACGGAAATCACCCTCTCCTTACACAGCTGGAAGGGCAAAGTACTTGCCTGCACATCGATCACCGCCCCACTAGTAGCTAGCAATGGTCTCCCCAGAATGAGGGGGGCCTAGAAGTTCCCATCCATATCCATGATGATGAAATTGCATAGGATGATGAACCGACTCACCTAAACTGGAACATCCTCCAGAATGCCTACAGGTTGCCTGTGGAGTAATCTGCTAGCTGTATGAGTGTGGTGGTGGGTTTTAGGTCTAGTAGTTTAAGCTTCTTGTAAAGAAAGAGAGGCATTAATTTCACACTATCCCCTAAATTACAAAGGGCTCTCTCAATCTACACATCCCCTATGCAGCAAGGGAAAGAGAAACAGTCAGGATGTTGCAGCTTAGGTGGGAACTGGCTCTGTAGAATTGCTGCAAGCCTCTCCAATAAGGGCTGCTGAACCTCCCTTAGGCTTACCTTTCTTGGAAAGAAGCTCTCTCAGAAATTACAGGTACGCCTGTGATTTCTTGAGAGCTTCCAAGAGAGGGGTATCAACATAAATCCGCCTGAGCACATCCAGGAATCTTGCAAATTTGGGTTCAAGTTGAAATAGCTTGGCCTAGGCCAACCTCTGAGGGTATAGTACTGGTGGCTGATACGGGCAAACAGGAGGTGTAGGATTAGCCTTCCTAATAGAGCTCGACCTCCCCTCTTCTTTCTGCCCTTTAGTTCCTGCAGATTAGGAACTGAAACTGTCTCCTGGAGAACCATCACAGGGCTCTTCTCCAACCCCTCTCCCATTACAGAGATAGTATTGATGTGACCTCTAGGGTTGGTCTCAGCCTGAACTGGTAGGTGCTTTTGAGGCCGGGATAGATGGCTAGCCTGCTGTAAAATTTAGACTATCTGGGTGTCCATCGCCTTCTGATGAGCTGCCATAGTATCGAACTTGAAAATCAGCTAATTAATTGATGCACTAAGAGCTTTAGTAGTCTTAGTTAGAGTCACTATGAACTGCTCCATGAGACTCTCCATGCTTGATTTAGGTTGTGGATGTGGTGGTGGTGGGGTGTAGGGAGCTCTGTATTGGTACCCAAGCGTCAGCATAGAGCTCTAAGGCTGGGTGCTAGAGTTCCTGTATGAAGGGTTGGAATAGCTCTTCCAACCTGAACTGTGAGCATTGGGGTATGGGTTATTCTGTGGTGGGGGGTTAAAGTGGTGCACGGCGTTGGCATGGTCAATGGTAGAATGACCATTATAGCACTCAATAGATGTGTGCCTCTGCACACTGCAGGTCTCGCAAATAGCGTAGACCCTAATTGATGACCTTGAAGGACCTCCTGGAGTAGGGAAAGCGCCTACTATGTCAAGCCTCTGTGCCAGCGCATCCATTCTGTTGGCTAGGAATGTCACGGCATCAATGTTGTACTTGCCACCGCTCCTTCTTAAGGGAGCTCTCTCGCTTAACCAGTGGTGGTTGTTGGAAGCAATCTCTTCCAACAAAGCCTTAGCTTCCTCAATAGACTTTCCCATGAGAGCTCCTCTTGCAGCTGCATCTACTAAGATCTTGACTGACTGCTCTAGCCTATTGTAAAATGTTTGGACTAGCCGCCAGTCAGGAATACCATGGTGGAAGCACTGCCGCTAGAGGTCTTTAAACCTCTCCTAAGCCTCATATAGGGACTCTCCATCCTGCTGAATAAAAGATGTAATTTTAGTCCTCAGTTTTGCAGTTTTTTCAGGTGAAAAATACTTGCTGAGGAAGGCCTTGGAGAGAGTTTCCCATGTAGTGAATGAGTTGGGCTCCTCATTTTGCAACCATTCGTTGGCTCTATCCTTCAAAGAGAAGGGGGAGGCCGCAGTCTAATGGCATCAATGGACACCCCGTTGAGCTTGATGGTGTCGAACTTCACAAAAAATTTACAAAGATGCACATTGGGGTCTTCTAAGGGGTGCCCACCGAACTAGTCCCGTTCCACGAAGGTGATAAGCGAGGGGCTGAGCTCGAAATTATTAGCCTTAATTGTTGGGCTAACAACAGAGGAGGTGATGGCCGATGGTTGTGGTAGAGGATAATCCCATAGCACCCTAGTATCTTCCTAGGCCAACACCGCCTTTGCTTTATTCCTTCTTCTTGCTTCTACGCCTCGCCGGTGTGCAGTTGCTTCGATCTCAGGATTGAAGGGGACAAGGTTTTGATTTTGTTGATTCCTCTTGCGGATACAAAAGTAAACACTATTCCCAGTGTGAACGGCATTAAGCAAAAATAAAGAAGAACTAAACTACAAAAAGGAAAACAAGAGCATAGTCTAGAGTATGTTAGCTGGTTCTAATATTGAAAGAAACAAGTTTCCCGACAACGGCGCCAAAAACTTATTATGTTAAAATATCGCAAGTGCACGACGTTGCTGTAGCTAGCAACCGGCAAGTATGGGTCGTATCCAAGAGGAACTTGCTTGCAACTACTAGAACTAATCAACAGACTTAATTTAGGCAGAATAATTCATATTGATAAAAACTAAAAGTCAGCAGTTTTAATCTGCTGAGAACTAATAAAATTTGACTACTTAATAAATGACAGGAATCTCAGGATGGGGCTCACCGCACTATTATGCCTCACGAATCATAAACTAGAACATGCAAATCTACCCACGCGAATGATTGGAAAGGAAGGATTACAAACTAAAGCACACCAATGCCTTCTCTCAAAGGTCAGTGGACTTACTAAGCGAACCTAATTATCTATTTTCATGAAACTAGAACTCTCAAAGTCATAAGATTGAGTAATCAAAAATCCCAATTGAAACCCTAATTGTTTTCACATTAAGTAAATCAATTGCCCATAAAAATGCACTAGATAAAGGATTCTACTTTTGTTAATCTCCTAAATCCTAATTAAGAACAACGAATAAAGCTCTTTCAAGCAATTCGCTAAGCAATTAGCAATCTAAGTAGGAATCCAACTCGCAAGCATGAATAAATCACAAACAGCCTATAACATGATTTGATTCAGCATAACAGGGGTTAATCCCAACCCAAGATAAAGAAATTTAACCAACAATCACATTGAATGCAATAATTTCAAAACTTAATTCAATAGACATAGATGAACAACCAAAACCCTAAAAAGCGATATCAAAAGAGAAAGGGGAAAGAAGCAAACTTGAATTAATTGTCGCTGAAAGGTAATACAATCTTCAATCTTGATAAATTCAATCTTGGTAAATTCAATCCAAAAGCATGAATAAACTCTCCTAGTGAAGACCTAGAAATTTCCTATCAAAAGTGCTCTTAAAAAGAAAAGAGATAGAGTCTCCGAAAACTGCATTGAATGGCGTTCAAGTCACGGTGGCCCAGGGCAGCGGCACGGTCGTGCTCTTGGGTACGGGGTGACCGTGCCGTGGCATCTAGCATGGGGTGGCCGTGCCACCCTGCTGCCTAATGGTTCGTGATTTTTCGACACGACAAGACCATGTCGGTTGGCGTGGGATCCTCGTGCCGAATCTCCGGGTCTAGCCGGTCCCTTTCTTGACTTGCATTTTGTCATCTTAGCCCTCCTTTCTACCAATGTTAGTGGATTTTCTCGGTTTCCTGATTGGAACTCCTGAAGACATGAAGCACCGCTATCTGAGTAAAATTTAAACCAAAGAAGGCTAATTTAACCCCTTTCTCCTCAAGATCAAACATGAAAACAATGAAAAAAGGATTCACTAGGGGATAAAATAAGGTCGAAATAAAGGTTTATCAATGAGTCAAGTTTCGTTAGCAAAGCGGCTATAAAGTCTTTTAGTAAGGCTTCGAGGGTATCAAATCTATTAGTGCTCACTCACTCCGGACATCTACAGGCCCATGAATGCGAAAGCATATCATGGAGCAATATATTATTCGTGATATAGGTATGTGTACCTATTATCTCATCATTATTAGGTACTTGATCTGTTCATATATTTTATAGCGGTAGTAGGACTCAATTGAAACGAAATATCAGAACTCTTCGAACCAATCGAGATTTTGAATATCTTCTTCGTGAAATGAATTCTCGCAATGTTGATTTTCTTGGGGATGAATTCTCAAACATTTGGTGAGATTTAAAAAGGATCTTAAATTGTATGAGTTACAACAAGTCTTTCAACAATCTCTCGGTGAGGGGGAGGATTTGAATTCTCACTAAGTCACCGAGAACGGTACACCTCCCTTATTTGATAGAAATGGCGAAGGTTTGTCTGTTAAGGAGAATAAAATTTGTCCTCAATCTCCAAATGTTGAGGAGAGTCGGCCTGAGAATGAGGTTTATCCTCAATCTCCCATTCCTGAATATGCAGTTACTCCACACGTTTAGGGTCCCACCTCCAATGAATACGTATCATCATACTTTAAATAATACTACTCTATAATAATCTAAAATTTTGATGTTATAATTAATAGATAATTATAATATCTTGTGTGTCTGTAGTATTCATTCATTTGATTTCCTTCTAATTGGTATCGAACTTGATGCCACTTTTGGGCAATTGGTCAACTTGTGTTCGTGTTAGGATCGACCACTAATAAAACATACCTGATTGGGTATTTATAGGTTAATTGACAAAATATTGAATTAATAAATGAGTTATTAATGAGTCAAGTCGCACCAACCCTTTAGATGGGCTCGCCCATGACTGACCTGATCCATTATTAATATTATAATATATGAACTAATGCATCCAAATGTGACTCATTGTCCATCATATATGATGTTTAAATATCATCTTGAAAAGTTTGAATATTTATGTTATTTTTTCAGAAAATTACAACTTCAGTGCTTGTTCATTAAATATAGACAATTTTAAGTAATAAATATGCCAACTTTTTGATTTTGACCCCAAAAAAAAAAAATCCAATTCACTAAAAAAAGCGCTCAAAATTCATTAGGTTGATCTGAAAACCATAAAATTGAAACATGTCCGCCTGTACTTTACCCGAATCAGAAATATGCCCGACCTGTATTTTACCCAAACCTGAATACACCCAAATTGTATTTAATCCACCCGCCTGAATTGATAGGTCTAGTTCCAACTATCTTTTCTATGCTCGGGAGTTGGACAACATCAAATATCTTTTATATTGACCTGATCCAATCTTCCAATTTGAAATGATCAATGTTTCCATTAAGGTCTTTGAGCTTTGCTTGTCCACCCTCTCAATCAGTTCGCTACCCTTCTCTTGAACATTATTAGTTCGATCACTCATCTTCGTTAATAATACAAGAAGTAATTAAACTCCCCATTCATTTGGGTCCAAACCAAAGGAGTTGGCACTGTGGCCATCAGAGGTCGCGGCTTGGATTTCAAACGTTTTTGGCAGGATGATCTGATCATTAGGCTGCGGCTGA